>CM023482.1:139827674-139921220 GCA_013339685.2 Hyalomma asiaticum
AGAGCTCACAAACAGGGCGCCATCGGAAGAGCTGTCCAATCCAGACGACGCACCAACAGAACCATTGAACTACGCCGACACTCTAGAACATTACAGACAGAGCAGACGTTATTTACCCCCACCACACCATTCCCATACCCGGAAGGAAGCTGTCGCGTGGCGGCAACTACAGACTAATTCCTTCCCATGTCTCTTCACCCTACACCTCTTTCATCCCACACAATATCCCTCATACTGTCCCTACTGTGGAGCGCAGCCCACTGTATATCACTGCACGTGGGAATGCCCATGTCCACCGGGCTGTTCCCCTATCCCATCCCCATCACATTCCTCCTGGGAGACTGCGCTGACCAGCTATGCGCCGCAGGAGCAGCGTCGGCTGATCCAGCGAGCACGTGGAGTGGCGCGAGCCAATGGGGCCCTGAACTAAGGGCTCCACCCTACGAGGAAGATCCCTCATTTCGTTTCAATAAATGTTTACTCTCTCTCTCTCTCTCTTAACTTAGCTCGTGCTCCAGAATGAATCCGCATGCAAATGGAAACTGATATTCATGAACCGACCGACCGACCGACCAACAAAGCACTCACTCACTCACTCACTCACTCACCTCACTCACTCACTCACTCACTCATCACTCACTCACTCACTCACTCACTCACTCACTCACTCACTCACTCACTCACTCACTCACTCACTCACTCACTCACTCACTCACTCACTCACTCACTCGTTGAAAGCCAAATACCTCATTATCTCCATGTAAAATCTCACCTAACTTCCGATATGTTACCTATCTGTTACATATTACCGTTTGTCACTCTGAAAAACGATCCTTCGGTTACGTTCCATTGCATTTCTTGCGTTGTATTTTCCTGCTTCTTGTATTCCTGTACTCAACACGCGCAGGCAAGAACTCAAGCAAAATAAACGGCAAGCACTGGAGAAAAGAGACGCAGGAGAGTATCGCGGTAACGCACACCGGCCAGGTAAGTAGGTATTGTTCCGCGATCATTCTTATCCCTGCGTTGGTAGTGTGTTCTCTTTATCATATGTGGCTGTATCACTTCGTTCTTTTTCTTCTTTTTTTTTATCATCCCACAACGCAAGGCGACCATGTTTCCCGAGCTTCGAGCCACGCTTGTTCCACCGAACACACAGACAGCTTCAGCGAAGCTTTTCCATCATTTCCTTCCCCTCCGCACTACTCGCCTCGCCACATCCCATCCTCTGGATTCCGTGCAGTGCTGGTGCAACTCAGCGCGCGAAGCATGGAAGGGTGCGCTTCTACACCCACGGGTCTGGCATCTTATTCCGCGGGCTTTTATACTAAGATTGCGAAGAGGGAATCGTGCCTTAGTGTGGGCACGCAGAATTGCGGCTCTGCCCTCAACAGGGCGATGACAAGTAAGCGCGTTGGAATGTGGACACATCTCGTTTGTTTATCCTAACGTACATGTGACTTCATGAATTAGCCCATCAAGACATTCTCGTCGCGATTCTTTTTTTTTTTTTTTTGATAATATGAAATGATAGACTCGGTCTATAACCACTGTCTGGTTCATTTCAGAGTAATTTAATATCCCAATAATTAAGAGTGCCCTCAAACTTACCGGCTACAGATCACGAGAGAACTTCGGGGTAAGAGAATAATTTGTGTACTTTACGTGATTAAACGCAGGTAATATCGTGAGTAAGCGCGCAGCATCACTGAACTGAATAAGCCGTAACGATCGCTATATGACTTACTTATCCAACGAATCAATGCAAATTAAAAACTGCCCCGTCATGGCGGCGTAGTGGCTATGGTACTCGGCTGCTGATCCGAGGGTCGCGGGATCGAATCCCGGCTGCGGCGGCTGCATTTCGATGGAGGCGAAATGTTGAGGCCCGTGTGCTGTGCGATGTCAGTGCACGTTAAAGAACCCCAGGTGGTCAAAATTTCCGGAGCCCTCCACTACGGCGTCTCTCATAATCAGAGCTGGTTTTGGGACGTTAAACCCAACATAACAACAACAAACAAACTAATTAAAAACTAGAAATCTCCATTCTGCCAATAGTTTTCAGTGCAGCCAACCAATTCCAAGAAGAGACTGTCTTTTAGTATTACCTACGTGGCTCTCTATGGTTCCAAATCTAGACCAGTCAATTCACGTCAGTGGTGAGACACCACACAATCAAGTCCGGATGTCTGCAAACGGGCCGATTTATCGGACAACCATCGCCTGCCTTTATGCCTGCAAGCCTTCTGACGTTGTGTAACTACGTCTCGTTGCCTTGTGTTTTAGCACCACAAACATTTCGCTGTACTAATAAACACAGAGCGCACGTAGCCTGCTTGAAGTGCGTCCACTATAAGCATGTAAAGAAAGAAGGTACACAAGTCGTTGCACAATTACGTCCAAGCTCACAGATCATCGCCGACACCGCACGCGGAGCTCCAGACCACTCTTCGGTGCACAGTGTATCTAATGCGTCTGCAATGAAGAAAGTGTGAAGCCTTCAATACCACACAACGCAAAGCCTTTGCAGTAGATGTATGAATGCTATCTAAATAACAAGAACGCAACAAAAGAAAAAAAAAACGCACAAAGTAATACCAGCCCCGGCCATGTTTTTAGCGCCTTCAGAAAGCCGAGCGGCGGACCACATTTATCAGCCGTGCACAGAATTATTGGGACGACTTGTAAACCTCGTGTTCGTTACTCTATCACCCCGCACCGCTCTCTCTTATCTTGCGTTTTGGTTCCTGGCTTCGTACCGCGACGTGGATCCCTGGGGAAGCTAAAGGAAAAAAAAAAGAAAGCCAAGATTTATAAAGGAAGATAGACTATATGCAGAAAAAAATGCACAAGGAAAAGGAAACAATAGGGAACAAGCGCAGTGGCGTGCCGCAAACCGTAGCTACTGTTTCGAAAAAAAGAAAAACGCACCAACACTCTCGCACATGTGTAAGCGTACGCACAAAGAGCACTGAATAAATTACGAGCGTTCTGCGGACAGCGCGAGACAGAGGGGAAAAAAAAGAAGGAAAGGGTGGAACGACGGGGACTTTGAGGCTGTCTACGCAGGGACCGATAGGGGGAGAAAAGCCCGCGCGCAGCATGGCTCAACAGGCCAACCGAATCGCGGTCCAGAGCGCGCGGGGGATTCCACGCGTGCTAGGAACTGAGGCGGGATTAGGTTCGCTCGTGTGCCAACGCGGTGACGCACTGGGTTCGCTCAAAGAACAGATTCGAAGAGGCGCACCTGCATAAGCTCGCGTACGTAACCGTCGTCCAGACACAGAGAGAGCACGGAGAGTCTCATCGGCCACGGAAACGCGAGCAGCAGCCGTTGACGAGGTTGACGACGCGGCGAAACAACGAGCTATTGTTGAGTAATGTATGAGACACCCCGAGATCTCTACCAGCGGATCGCGAAAATTAAGTTAGCGGCGACGCTGCCTAAAGAACGAAAATGACGGTGCGTGGGCCACTGTGTCGAGCAAATTATTTAAACGTTAGTTCTCGGAGGTTGTGATTGAATTCACAATGACACCGTGGATTAGGGGAAACGTAGTGAGCAAAGGCACCGATATCAGGGCTTCCGTTTGGGGTGCATGTTTACAAACTAATGTTTTGAGGAACTCGGAAGTAACTAGGCTATCAGCTTATACTGTGTCTTACTACACAGAAAATTTAGAGCGACTTGCTCTCTGGGTTGTGGCACGTGCGTGTGGCGGGCCTATGATAGATAATGCAGGCAAGACGAATATCGATTTTACGTTTAACTAAAATGCTCAGAAACAAGTCAGAAACAGCCCACAAATCTTTCTCTGCTGCGTGCTTTAGAAACTTTTGGATTCGATCTTCTCAAATTGTGTCTGCCCGCGTCAACCCAATAAGTTTGTTAAACGCTGCGTCATTTATGCAATTAGCAAATTTGTAGAGACTGTGCGACATTATTGAAATAGCAACTTCGCTTATTGGTAGATTACATCAATGTCTAGAGTGACCGTGACCAACGCGTGCACACTAAAACCAGGTTTCGGTTCCCTGCAACGCTATCGATCAATTTCCTTTATTGTTGTCATATCGTTACCAGATTATATGAGAACAATTATATTCCTTTATCTTGGAATTATATTCAAGGCATGTGGCGTTGTCAAGTGTCTTGCTATTGGGTCGTCATATTCATCCGCTTTCAATGCATCTCAAACGGCTTTCCCTTAGCCTACGTATAACACTAATTGGATTGCAAACAACTTTCTGCGCAATTGCAAATTCCATTTCTGCTTGGAAACTCAAGAGGTAGCCTATGCTCAGTTTTCCGCGCATGCTCGATAAGTTGTACTTCGTAAATAACGCGTGCTTCTCTCGGTTAGGACAAGTGATCACATATCTTTCAAGCAAGTTCCTCCTGCAAATAGTGTCCACCATGTGCGCCTCCTCCTCACATGCCCCGTTAAAAATAATCACTAAGGTTTCTTGGGTATAGTTTCTACATTACTTTGCTGTACTCTTCTCGTTCTTCAACAAGCACTGCTAACGCTCAGTACATGGTCCCTTATCATTTTTGCCTCCATTGAAAATACGACCGCCGCGGTCGGCATCGAAGCCACGTCTTTCGGGGCAGCAGTCAAGCACCACATAACCCCAACACCATCGCGGCGGACATCTGCTCAGTTCTTGGTCGATATGCCGGTAGTGGGTAAACATCACGGCCTATGAGAAGCAGGCAGGCTAGTCGGCAAGCAAGACACTCAGGTTCAGTTGTCTTACGGCATCGCCTCATCGCTGGCGTCAAGGATGCTAGTGTCGGGTGCCCACCATCACTTCTCGGGCGACTCGAGATCCAGGCGTGGTTCCTGCACCAGATTCCTCGTGCTCACCTCCGTATCCTTCTCCATTGTGTTCTTATTGGCCGCCGCACTCGCTACGCGGACCGTGCGGTTCTGGGTGAGCGATGTCAGGGTGTTCCCGATTCCTTCATTTCGACTGACTTGCGCGTTTTACAGCGATGGTGACCTCTTGAGAAAGGCCGCGTATGTGGTCTTGATTACTAATGAAAAGTGAAAGCAGCTCCTAGAAATTGCACTGTCTAATGAGCAGGAATTTAGCAAATAAATGTTTGCTGCATATTTTGAGGAGTGTAGACCAGGCCGAAAATAAACCGACAATATTCGCATCCGCCGCTCACGGCGTTATTGGAATATCCGCCAACGCTTATCCATACACACGCTTTAACAGATCATCACATTTTTATTACACTCACGAGAACGACGGAGCTGCGTGTTGTTAACACGGCTCCTCGATGCTAAACCGACACCAGGAAAGGTTTAAAGTAGACCCGACGTTTCGGAACCGACTTGGACCCTTCTTCTGTGGATGAATGGAGAGGTTGAAGAGACAGCATGTTGTTCTTTACGCTGCCATATCCTCCTCTGCATCGGATCGTGAGGATTGCGGATGGGAGACATGAGGCCGGCTCTACGCAGAGGCTCTCGTTACAAACGTTGCCCGTCTGCGTCCAAACACAGCCTTCGCGACGCGGTGGGGAGA
This sequence comes from Hyalomma asiaticum, assembly GCA_013339685.2. Taxonomy (NCBI): domain Eukaryota; kingdom Metazoa; phylum Arthropoda; class Arachnida; order Ixodida; family Ixodidae; genus Hyalomma; species Hyalomma asiaticum. Next base: position 139,833,216 of record CM023482.1, read on the forward strand.
GAGCGAGAGAAAGAGAGAGAGGGCAGCGTGACACTAGCCGTTTCTTCAGACACTTTATCAACCACCCTGAAAATTTTCGAAATAGTTCCGAGACTTCGAAACTATCCCAACTTTGATGGCGCCAGTTTATGGTCGAGAATACCGCAGTCATCCAGCCAGATTCCTGTCGAAGATGTTTACATTCAACACGGATCCTCAACCATCCTTGTTTACAATCCAAACAACATACATGTGTGTAGATTCTCGCACGTGCATCATTAAGCCCACGAGGTGTTTCATATTCGTAGTGATGTGCTTACGGAAGAATTTCAGTTTTTAAGACGTGTGGAAAGTGCCTGTTTCGTCAGTACGCACAACCCTTCCAGCCGCAACCTAGAACGTGTTTAGCAAGCTTCTACTGGCTTACGTTGTGTCTGTTAACTGCCTTATTGATCTATCACATGGAATTTTCTCGATTTAATATGCCTTCTTATAGTCCTTTAGACAACGGTAATTGTTCAGAAGCTTTGGGAGAGTGAAGAGCTGGGCTGGTTGGTTCATGATCAAATTGATCACACGCAGACACACCAACGCCGGCGTTGGTGTGTCTGCGTGTGATCTATACCTATATTGCTGGCTTTTCGTCAATTTGATCAGCTTTGCTTACGTCTAACATTGACATGAACACGTTATAAAACACAAAAATCACGGAGGTATTTTCGCAGCAACACTTATTGCATTGTGTCACTTTCTCTCTCTGTCCCTCTCATGGCCTACCCTACGCAGATTAATTCGACAATGGAGCTCCGAAGAAGTAAAGAAGCGAGTGCACACCACGGGAACTCAAGTATGAGGGAGCCACTAACGACACCCTTACAACCAAGATTTGTTCCGGAGGAATACTTCTTTGACTGACTGCTCAAATCGGCGACTTAAGCTGACGTTTGGAACGTTCGCGCGTGAAGAATGTGAATGCTGTAGAAAGTAATGCACAATTAGCTTAAGTGTCATTCGTATAACCCGTGATGTTCATATTTAATCTACGAAGATGTGTATAAAGATAGCTCCCAAATTTTGTTTCCGCATATTTTACATGCGTAGCAAAGAAAATAATAAAAGAGAGGCTCGAGGTTGACGGAGTGTTCAAAGGAGAAGTTGAATAGACGGCGTGTTGTATGGCAGGACGGAAGTGCTCGGTAGAGTAGTTATTGCGCGTAAGTTAACGAACGAATATACTGCTCGGTTCACAATAAGAATTAGCCTAAAAAGAAATAGATTCAGAAAAGGTGTCATTTCAATCTAGCAATCAATGTCAGTCTTTCTCGTGGGAACCGCAGAGCACATAGTAACCACTCTGCATTAATCTACTCGTACGGAGAGGTGAGAAATATCATTTTCTATCCTAGTGTGCCTCTTTTCTATGGTTGGAGGAAAAGTCGTGGTCGATGTCGTACCTGGGAAGTTCCCTCCCTTCATTTGTGCGTTTTGGCTAACAACTTGAAATGATTATGGACGTGAACGTGGAACGCGAAACTCAGATGAAGGAAAGAAAGCAGTAACACACACGCTTCATGTGTGTCACTGTCCTCTTTAAAAGACGATAGTCTGTCTTTCTGTTTGTCAGTCTGTCACACGATTCAGCCACCCAGCCAAGGTTTAAGCACTTGCCTAACGCCCAGCCATCTTGAAGTGGTAGCTACGTTCATACTTGGAAACACTGTCGATCAAAAAGCAAATATTACGCATACGTTAGGCGCAATATCAATGCGTAAGTATTAAGTGGTGTGTTCTTTTACTAGAGCATACATAGACACTTCATTCTAACGACCCTAGTGTTTCTTAGGCTGCGCTAAAAATGCGACGCTATGCACGAAAAAGACCTCTGCCGACGATTTGGTGCGGCCACCTGGCAGTTACCCAGGGATTCTGCACAAGCTCATGTTTCCCGACGGCGCTGCCAGATGGCGTCCATATCTATCGTCGAAAGACGGTAGATATGGATATGGATATGATATGGATATGGATATCGACGACAGTTGAAGCGAAGCACGCAGATACGCGGCCAATTTTTTAATGTCGGAGCTGTTTCAGCTTGAGTTTTCCAGCCGTGGCCGCTGACCGCTCAAAACTCGGCGGAGAGTTTGTGAAATGAAGAGAAAGGGCAGAGGGAGAAAGAAAGAGATACAGAGAAAGCGAGAGAAACAAATAACAAATTTTCTTGGCGAGGTAAGGCGGGATTCGAACACGGGTACCGTCGGTCCGAAAGCGAGCGTTCTAACATGCATTGAAGGAAACCATATGATCGTGTTGTACCGACGATCGTAACACAACTTCGTATGGACGACAAAAAGTGGAGAGACAGTCAGGGCCTTCGGAAGAAGCCGCTTTTGTGAGGCTCCCCCAGATCTGCTGGTCATTTGTGTTTGCTACAGCACAGCCACGCCATCCCCCCCCCCCCCCCCCCCCCTCTTTTTCACGCACTACTTGACATGTACGTAATGGAAACCAACTAGTCGAAGTGGAAACGCACTTGAACTTAAAATCAACCCGTGATTCCCTTCAGTTACCATGGCTCTGTAACGACGTTTGCTTTCCCGCTCATTACGATTACACCAGTCAACCTATATTCGCCTTTTCTTCAAGTTGGTAATTCTCAAATCTGGCGCAAGAACAAATAGCTTTATCAATTATTTTCATAACGTGCCACGCGCACTAAACGTGAAGATATGGAGCATAATTAAGGATATGGCATTAGTGATATTTGCTGTTCGATTGCACGGTCAGTGTTAACAGCGGGGCTGCTCAAAACCGAGGCTGTACCATGCGTCGGTTGATGTCATCGTTGTGATGCAGGAGGGAAGAGTCGGCCCACTCTTGCCCTCGGTCCACAACTATGGGGTGGTGGTTATGCGAAGCCCCCATTGTGCGGCATTTTCGCGCCCACTTCTTTCATTTCTTGCATTCGATCCACTCTTGCCCTCAGCGCAACTTTACACGATGGCGATTGTCCGGAGGTCACCGTGCGATAAATTGTAGCAAAAGTTTCGCTTTTAATCTCCGTATCGGCGGCCACATTTCCTTAGCGCGAAATGCAAAAGAAAGAAAGAAAGAAAGAAAGAAAGAAAGAAAGAAAGAAAGAAAGAAAGAGAAAGAAAGAAAGAAAGAAAGAAAGAAAGAAAGAAAGAAAGAAAGAAAGAAAGAAAGAAAGAAAGAAGAAAGAAGAAAGAAAGAAAGAAAGAAAGAAAGACAAAGTGCTTCAGTGTGTGGTGAAGGGTCAGGTGCGGTCAGTAGATAGTGATGATAGTCTAAGTGTCGAGACATTACCAGTTGATAAATGACAACGTTCAGGCGCCGTACAAGTGTATGACTAACACAGCCGATACGTCATGACCCCCATAACTTGACACCCTTGCCAGTTGCTCCAGAATCAGCGATGAATGAACTACACCGCTCTTTCGAGTTTTCACGGCGTGGGAACTGCGCGGAGTTCTTTGGTCGGTTTTATTTTACGACTTTCGAAAGAACGAGAAGGCGCGGTCTCTACACTTGTCTTGTTTTATTTTCTTTTTTTCAGTGAACACATGTCCCACATTCGTGAAGGTTAGATTGAAGAAAAGAACAAAGAAAGTGAGCGAGCATTCTGCTTTTGTTTCACTTGAAAGCCCGACAGCACTATTTACGCTCACTGCGCGGGTTTCATGTGCCGTGAGAGCTCGCAAGAAGGTCCGCAACGCGTTAAGACAAGTCCGCTACTTGAACTGACGAAGCACTCCTCTCTAATAAAGTGTAGAAGACCAACGAGATTAACTTCTTCCTCTAAAACTCTTAACTTACTTCTCTAAAAGGGGTGTATTTATCATGTGAAGGTAACGCGGATCGCCTATCTTATTGCACCCTTCTAAGTAGCACCCTGTTAGCACCCTGTTAGGGTGTTAGCCCCCTGTTACAGAGTACGATAGCTGAAATCTATCTGAAAGTACTGGATAACCTTCGTACAGTGCTTTCAGCTGGACTGTGATCATCATGGTTCGCCGATGGTCTTTCCTCACCGAAGTAAGGAAGACTGTGAATTTATAGTGCAGTGCACGAACGCTGAAGCCGTCAATATCTGATTCCTTAGCACGTGTAGTGCTCGCCTTCTCTCTTTTCTCCTCTTTCTATAATCCCCATTCCTTTACCTCCAGTGCAGGGTAGCAAACCGGACGCTCGTCTGGTTAGCCTCCCTGCCTTTCCTTTTCTTTGTCCTGTCTCTCTCTCTCTCTCTAAAATTGGCGTCATATCATCCTGGATCTTATTCCTATTCAGGTGTCTCGTAGCTTCATTTTGCACTTCTAACAAAACTGGTTTCGCACGTTACGCACATCAGGATCAGTGGGGAGCATGAAAAAATGTTGCAGTGGCTTAGCTCGGCTATGCCAGGATATACGTAGCGTTAGCAAAGGTTTAGCTGATTATTCTTGGCTTTCCTGGTTGTCCTGGTTGCTAGACGTTCGTCCCTTTGCTCCAGTGTCTCCGCAGCACGTTTAGCCTTCTTCTGTTCATTCCTCCTACGCTCAACCGCTAATTGCCAGGCAACTACTTCGGGATCCGATGAGTCAAGCTTCTCCGCTCTTCTGCGCTGTTGAGCAGCATTTGCGCTCTCCATCTCCATGGCTATACCACACTGGCAAACGCCAGTCAGAAGCGCAGCGGCTCCAGCGCAGTGTCAGACGGCGACTGAACAGCGAGCGCGCGCCGGCGCCAGTGCGTCTACCACGGCTACGACGTCACTCCTCTGGAATGCGCAGACCGGCGGCGGAGTGCGCGAGAGGTGCCGGCTCCGGTGCGCAAGCTGTGTGACATCACTGATCCTTGCGCATGCGCAGCACGGCTCTTGATGTGCCGCGCGAAACGGGCTTGGCTAGGCCAGTGTAGCTAACGCTACAAAACTGTTTTACATAACCGGCTAAAGGCTAAGTACCGGTCAATGTGCCGGCGCTGTAGTTAACTAACACAAGAGCTCAGAAAGATGATGGAGGGTAGAAATGACAAAAATGAAAGGACGAAAGCTGTACCACACGCATATGGATGAGTTCACAGTGTGAAGTGGGTGTTCAAATATATTGCTGGCAAGGATGTGAATAGCGCGCTGAAGACTGCTTCTGTGAAGAAAAAAATACAGAAAAGTCAACGCCGTGCACCGCCGCAGCGACAGCGAAGCTTCTCCGCATCTTCATCTGCCAATGGATATTGTTAGAGAAATAGAATTTGCTCATAATGTAAGAAATAATTACCGACGTCATGAGCATTTCTAAATGGTGAGCATTTCTCCGCTGGAACCCATAATTTTCAGTACTTCCATCACTCCATCCTATTACAAATGGAAGACCTGTAAAGTTTACAAGGCGCTGGTATAGACTCCCATATTCGCCGGTGCTAGTTAGGTAGTTAATGGTGACCATCGTTTTTTTTTTTCTTTTCTCACGTCAGATGTGTTCAGTAACGCTTCCGTCAGCCAAAACAGCACGCGTGAGAATGAAGAAGAAGAAGAAGAAGAACGTCCATAGCGCAACCATGATGGTGCATCACGCCGGCTGTTCCCAGGAACGCATCGACCCCGAGTCAGCTTCGGTCGGCTACTCTGTGCGCTACACCGGCATAGCAGTCTGCTCCGTCTTGGGTGTGGCCACGGTCGTGCTGTCGCTGTTCTTATTCACAAAGCTCGTCCTTAAGGTATGCACAACCATGGCCAACCTCGCAAATATCAAATGTACGATATAGATAGGAACTGCAGTTAATCAGAGGTGTCAGGGGAGAGAACAGGGCACTCGGCTACGTTTATTCTTTTCACCAGGGTTGGCTAAGAGAACAGTGCGCTGCTTTCCCTTCTGTTCTCCTAGGTGCTCTTGCACTGTTACTGTAATTATGTTTTGCGTGTTTTACCAGCTCGTCCAGTCCTGCACACTACTAAGAGAGTCCCAAAGAGCGAGCAATGCCTTTTATCATGCATGCCCATTCGACTCAGTGCTCAGTTTCGTTATAGCTGACTTGTTATAGGTTGACAGCTGGGGAACATCTAGAACGATAGTGATTATCGTCTTGCTCGAAACGATCATCTGCACTACGCATCGTCAGCAGAGAAGCAGTCAGCGCTCACTATACACAGTATATCTCTTCCTTACAGCACTCCCCTAAGCCAAATCGGACACTACTTCTGTTGTCTGACGAAAAACTGGAGCTTTCGTATGTGCCGATGGCTGTCTGCTGCGTCAAATAAAGGAACGCTTCACTCTCGCTGTTTTTCAGCAGAGCAACTTACACAATGCAGATCCCACGCACTGTGGAAAACCGATGAAGTTACTACCGTGACTTGATTTTAATCCGATCATTATTAATAATGACGTCATTGAAATCAGTTAGCACCAGCGCAATGTTTGGAAACGGCTTGTCCTTCACTATCGCGGACGCTTGTGAGGCGTCGACTTAACGCTTACTGACGAAGTGCCGCTTATCAAGTCAATATTACTTGACAACCCGTTTTACATGCATCTCGGAAGCACCTGAAGCATGTCATGCCAGCAAAGCGCAGCTCACTGGCTGAATTGATGGCACGCAGGCATCGGACGACGCGGCGGCTCGCAGGAGGGCGCGCGCTGAAGAACGTGCCGCTTCGTCCAAGGAAAACTCGACCAGGAGACAGACGACCAAGAGCCTGGATGACCTGATCCGCTCCTTCTTCAGTCACTCGCCGACAGACAGCGATGACTAGGGTGAGTCGGCCGACGCGCCGCTCGTACAACGACAGCGCGTACAAGCCGAACCTGGAAGTCGGAGCAGGTCAAGGCAATGCCGGCGGCAACGACGACGTGCAGATACCGTACGTGCCTCCGCAGGAGGCGTCGACCGAGCCACCCAGAACAACAACCCCATCCGCGCTCGCCTTAGGGGGTGGAACGGAGTGGTCGTCTCCTCGCATGCGGTTCTACGGACGCAAGAGCCACCTCGAAGATACCCTTCCTCGCAGTGCCCGAACAGGGAGCAGTGACGACGGCGGAGATGGTCGGCTAGAGGAGGAAGACAGCGCCTCTTACAGAGCGTTCGGCGAGATCTAGAAGTCGAGCGGTGGTGATGACGACCGTCGGTTTCGCGACTTGAAACTTGTGGCCGCGTGACTATGTAGTATATTCGTTAAGTAAATATGGCAACGTGTGTTCCTGATTGGGATTTTCATTATATTAAGCGTAATTACCACTCTATCTTGCTCCTTTCGCATAAAAACTGGCTAATCCCGTAGTGTAATAAGTGCCAAATTAAGTGAGCAATGTCAAAACATAATGACCGCGGGCACCAACGGTTTTTGAAGGATGCTGTGCCGTACGTCCGAGCTTCTTATGAGTAGCTCATTTGTTCAGCGGGATAGCACGATGGTTTATAAGGCCATTTTAGACAAATACGATTAGTTTTTTGTAGTCCAGAGTGGTCGCACGTGCAGCTATACAGCGTAGCCTTGTGAAATTTGTTAACATATTGCATCCTTTATTTTTTTTAACTTTGCTGTTATTGCCCGATAGGTATGCAGGCACACACGAAACGGGATTCCCTATGTTCTTTTTTTTTTTTTAGTGACATGTGCAAGCCGTCCTAATGGATGGAGCGATGAATCAGGTAATACGATAGCTGAGAAAAATAAGAAAATAAACAGCTACGAGTATTAATTGAAGTCGTGAAGATGTGAAATCTGTCGTGCTGTGTGTAAGTTGCTCATTTCGGACGTTTATTCATTCTTCTCCGAACTCCACTTCCGAGTGGCTTGCATTTTCCCGCGCACAATTTCGCTTAATGAACACATCTTACGGCGCACGTGTTTGCTTGTATTGATCGCGAACCCTTTGGAAGCTTCACTTTCTCGGGCTGCGTGGTCACCATAGGAATATCTGGGCGACTTTCGGACACCCCTGGGACACCAATGTCGATATAATTGAAGACAGATACGAACACGCAGAGGCACACGCATGCATGCGCACGCCAGCACCGCCCAGCAAGTAGACAGCGACCTTCTTCTGAAGGCACCAAAGGGAAGATAAAGATGGACGTGTTTGCAGTGGGAGAATTGAAATTTGCACAGCAAGCATGAACGTAGGGTGAGAGATGCACCCCCTCTAACTGCTTCGGCAAACACGTCGCCTCATAATTCGGTGAGCGGTGCAAACAGAAGCGTATTGAAGTGCCCCAGTAAAATAAAATGCATGAATAATTCGGCGCCCAGGTTCTGCGGGTTCTCATTTGTAATTTTACTTTTGTTTCATTCCGTCCTGCTTCCAAGAAATAAAGATGGAGAGTTTCCTGTTTCTCCGTTCTTAGAATGCCCAGTACAATCGCAATCTTTTCTGGTTCCCTTGCTTTCTGCAGCATTTTCTGATTCATACTGAGAGAAATATGCGTATAAGAGGAAGCGTATTTAACACGTGCAGGGCGTGTACAAGCCCCCCCCCCCTCCCTTATGCCAAAAGATAACGTTGCCTGTGTCTTCTTTTTCGCCAACAGCTATGCCGAAGCATTTAATGTTGTGTCTTTTATTATAGTGTATCCACAGAGAATCATTAGCTCTGTGATATTGCTTCCAATGTTGTCAACTGTAGCGAGAGCCGAAAGTCCTCGTGAATTGAAGGAACAATAGTGTAAGTGGGACAACTTGGTAAACGATTGTATTTATAATTACGGCATAACTGAGACCGAACTTCGCGGCTGACGAATTAATACGTCAGCAGGCACCGACTTAAGAACAAAGACTTGGTGCGTTTCAGACAAGGACACGTAAAGGCTAGTATGCTATCAGCCTCAGAACAAAAGAGGTAATAACAGTGTACGACATTCACTACAGAAGTTGCATCGCGGGACATCGCAGCGTTATGCTGGCATCAGTTGGCCGATAGATAGATGACCACTATGCATTAGCCTAGTGACCTAATAACATTTAATGTTATTCCAATTGGTAGTGACTTCTGTATACTCTTCGTGGGGTGTTCCACATAATGTAAACAAATGCAGGGTTTAATGAACGTAAAACTTTTGATCTGCAAGCATACTGCACATGTAAGCCACTTTTACCATCGTCGTCAGAGTGCGGAAAAGTAGCGTGGTCGGAGACAGAATAGCGTAATGTTAACTCCTCCTCCAAAAATCCACCACCGTTGCATCGTCCTTGCTTTTTATTTCTGATATGCCCCCCTTCCCCTCTCCCGTTGCCTTAGTACACGTTGCCTTAGTATGGAAGTTCTAGCATGCCATCTCTGGCTGTTTACCTGCCCGAAGTAAACGCAGGCGTGAAGGGATCCTCCATATGTTCTGTGGGCATTCGTAAAAAGCCCGTAGTACTGCCTAGTGCATATCCGAGACGTGGCTTCTAATGAAGCAGAGTGCACTATGCACTCCTCGGCATCCGATGAGCGTATCGCGGTCATCGCGAGCACTCAGTGAGGAGCACGATTGGCAACGCTTTGCTTGCACTAAAGTGGCTGGTTGCTACGGAGCCGGCCGTAATCAGAGACGGCCAAAGTGAGCATCGGGGAGCAGGCAGATAGGAAAAAAAGCAAATTTAACGCAATGTTCTAGCGCAATAGACGCGAAGCTTGTATGTGAGTTAGCAAGGCATGGTAGTAGCGTAGCAAATAAAACCAGTACATTTTCTTCGTCTCTAGATGTTGGCAGCCTGTCTCATGAGGAACAAACAAAGCTATGCCTATGTATGACACTCATCGGAGAAGAATATTGATGACACCTGTAGGACCTAAATACGAGCCGTATTTAATTACATTTAAGGTTTATATCATTCTACACTACAATGGCGCATACGTCTTGTACGACCAGCCACTATTGAGCGCATAATTTGCGGTAAAGTTTAAACCCTATTCGACAAGTATAATAAACGCAATCTTGGTTTGCCCCCCGGTACTAAGAGAATACCGCAAAATAACTTACTTCAAGTCTTTCAGACCGGGAAGTCGACGGAGTGGCACTTAAGAGCAGCTGAAGCTGCACTTGGAATCTTTACGGTATCCAAAGAAATCACGTCACGCTAGCAAGTGATTTAGACTAGCAAGTGATGCAGACTAACACATACAGAAAGACACACTAGTTTTTATCGTACACGGCGGCCGCAGACGCATTCAGTAAATATTCGTATTTCGAGACATACAATTCTTGACCTTCGCACAACCACGGACTTTCTCCGCACGCGGTTATTCATGTCGAGATATCTGCCTTCCCAAACAAAGGGTCCCTCTCTAATGGAAATTTTATCCGTATGGATATCATCGTATTTACGTTCTTCGGCCCAATATGTGCTCACTACAGGGCGGATGGCCTCTGTTTGAGGTTTTTGACTGCCTCACTCTAACCACGACGGAATACACGATAAGCGCTGCAATTCTCCTGGCCTCACCATGATACATATAATCTACAATTATCGTCCTCATCGCCTTACCCTTGTAATCTTTGTCTGTGTACGGCCCAGATGAGCATGCCACTGAACTGCATGGGGCCACAGAGCTTAAATACTTGTGCCTATTCTCACGATATTATCACTGACTAATCACTCTGTCTTCCGCTCTAATTTTTCGTCTAGCTTTCTCGTAGGACCTGTGCTTACGGACATTGTGTGCCTCCGTTTGACTTCGTATTTAAAAGGGTTTGAACTCGAACTTGTTGGTAAGGCATCATATTGGGAAACGACGCTAACACATGACACAAGACGGACAGCCTCGACATTGCGCTGCGTAACGTCCAATCTCTCTCTCTTGTCTCGTGCGTTTGCGCTGTTTCTTTTACATATGCCACAAGATTCAATTTAGTTTCCACAGCCTGAAATTCAAGTCACATGGGGTAAAGAGCTTTACAGGGCATCACATACATTTATAGTCTGCCCTTCAGTACCCACCTGCCCACAACGATCGACACAAGAAATCTGTCACCGTATGCAGTTCAGTTCATCAAAACTTCGTCACTTCATCTGACGACGAAACAGGCTTTCCCGCACGCAGTTTCACAGCGCCTAACAACCGCCGCCACGAATTCGGCGTGCAGCAGTCCACAGGCAAAAAAGGGTGCCCTGTTTGCGAACGTGCTCCCTGGCCTCAAGGAAGAGCAGAGCGGCAAAGCCGGCACAGGCAGTTACATTCTTTATTAATGCGTGCGCCGGCCCAAGAGGCCATTTCTACAACTGCGTCTGGTTCCTCTCCACCTACTGCTAGCCTTCTCATTGCACGGGCGACGATGTAGCGACCAAAAGGTGAATGAGGCTGCAGCAGAAAGGAAGAGCGAGAGAGAGAGAGAAAGAATACGGGGCAAAGTGGGCTTCCCGAACACAACCCCTCACCTGGACCTGCAATGTGCCGCAGACAAATGCGATGCTGGAGGAGAAATCGAAAACCGGAAACGCACACATTTGGAGGCAAAAAAGCACACAACGTACAAGTAGGGCGCACGGAACAAAATAAGGGCAAGTGGCTGAATCGACGGGGTAACCAACTCAGCGGTGAGGGGCGCAGCTCCTTCAAAAGAAGATGGGAACGGCAGTGTCTGGGTGTCTGCCGTGTGTGCGTGGGTGTGTGTGTGTGCTCTCCGATTACGGCATCGGAGTGGTGCGGGTCGCTCGGAGGAGTCAGAAGAGAACACGATGCCGGTTGCTGTTAGACGAGCCCAGAAACAACACGGTCCGTGGCTCGCGCGTTTGTGCGGTGGCGGCGGCGGTACACGCTTATAAATAAGTCAGGAATCCATCCCCGCCGCGCGGCTCGAGGGCGCAGCTCCTAATTGGCCATAGCAGCTCCCTTCGAGTTAAGGGCGACCGTCCTCGGCTGGCCCCGGACTAATGCTGTTTCGGCATGAAACAGAAGCGACGCCTAAGCAGGGAGTCGCGCCCTCTTGCCTCTGCATGCGCCCGACGGTGGCAGGCAACACCTTCGGGGACGCCCGCGCTAACCTCACCCTTCCGGTGCAGAGCGCTGCTTTTTCTCTCTTTAGAGAGATGAAGGGAGAGGGGGGATGTCTTGAGGTCCTGTTTTTTTTTTTTATTTCGCATCGTCTCACCTACATTCGTATAGCGCTGCAAAAGACATCCTGTAAAAAAAAAAAAAGAGCACAGTGAAAACGACGACGTGGTACCTATACAGTTATTGGCGGGAAATTCGTCTTGTCTTTGTTTGCGTATCTTCCAAACAAAATCGAAGTCAAAGGGAAGGTGGAGGCGTGAAGTGATGAGAAATCGTCTAACTGTGAGAATCACTAAAGGCAACGTTTTGACGACGGGCATGGCGAAATCTATACACCTTGTCGAAACATCGCCCTTCCAGTGCAGTACGAGAACAAACTGCTATTGCGACAAAAAAGAAAAAAAAAAGGAAAACGACGACAACACACGCTACACGATGGCACGAAATGCTCCAAAGCTTATGAAGGTTCCCATGTTAATCGGTGTGCCTGTATCGCGTGTGGGCGTAGAGCACCAACCACATTGTGGTGGGTAGTTGGTGAGTCAAGTTGATGATTTATCTGTCCTTCTCGAATCAAACAGTTTTTAAACTTCGACGGTAAAGAAGCAAAATTTTTGTGAGCGCAAATAGGCAAGATTGACAGAATGACCATGGGTTGTCCATGCTTAAACAAATTTACTCTCGAACATGGCTAAGATACTTGGAAACCACCGTCTGGAAAATCCTTTCAATAACAGGGAGCAGGTTTGACAGGTATGTACTGTCCGTGCGCCTCGGCCAGCAATAAAGAGTGATTCAGTTATATACCCTAAATCTGCGCGCCGCAAGTTTGCAGACAACTTATCTGTCTTATTCAGCAACATCCTAACATTCCCGCGTTAACTGCAGCCACATAGAACACCGCATAATTAGAACAACGGTGAAAACGATCAACCAGTGACTTGTAGACAGAATGGAGTTAATTCAAACGATACATTCTGTAATAGATGTCAGAGGATAACTCACAGCGATATTGGAAGCCGTATTTCACCTGTATCCAAGGTTCACATGAAATGGAAAAATGGGGCCCGCGTATGTATTTACAAGAAAAGACGAAGGCGCGGCGATGATGATCGCGGCGATGGCGAGGATGAGGAAAAGGAACAGGGAAATGACGATGATGACGACGAAGCTTTGCGTGACCTTGAAGTAAGTGCTCTTCAAACATCTCGAAGCAACCTACCCTCCTGCGCTCGCTAGTTTAGCTTTTCTCTCGCAAATATTGAAATAAATAAGCCAACAAGAAAAAAGTAAGCAAAGATCATTTCAGCGATCTCCGCCCATCTTCACGTTCCGGAAGTTTCGTCCATTACAAAAATTGTATCGCGTTCTTCTTTTTTAGCGCAGAGGAGTGGCCAGAAAATGAAACATTACGGCTGCGGACATGAACGCTGAGTCAGCTCCTCAGATAAGCTTCCCGGTATAAAAAGAACGCAAAAGTAAGAGTAAAAAATGTGAAAAATAGCAGCCGAGGCGCAATTAATAACCCGGCGTACTTTACGGTTATTGTTATTACCCTCGATACTCCCGTAACTACCGGTGTACGTCTCACCTCGCGAGAGGCTCGTTGCAGTGAGCGCGCGGTAGATCGTTCATCCTAATAAATAATTTTTGCGGCTTCCCATAAAAAAAAATATGAAAGGAAAGCGTAAGCCCCCGATCCCGCACAGAACTCGTTCCAAAGCGAGGTGACGCAGTTTTATGTCTCCGCGCTTTCGGTATATTTTATTATTCCTTCTTGCCAACCGTGCCAGCATAACTATCAGTAGATCAGTGATAGTAAAAGAAGCCTCTGCACAAATGCGCACATCAAAAGCCCAACTTTCTCTACACCTTACATTTCTCCTCATGTGAGTAAATGCTTCTCCTCTTTCTTCGTAGCTCCGCAGATTGAAAAATCAATCCTAATACACTTTGCTTAGTGAGTAACGCATCTTTCAAAGCACTATGTGGGGCTAGTCTAGCATCCATATATAATGCGCTGTACTCGAAAAGTACGGTAATAAAAGAAAGAAACGGCAAGCGTTTACATGTTCAAGTAACCGATAAAACAAAAACAGAGAACGGCAAGAAAGCACTGACGATTCCCCGCAGCGTGGAGCAACTCGAGGTTGCATTGCTTCGTTAGAGGTAATAACATCCGGGCTGTCACATGACACCGTTTATTAGGGGGCCACTCTGAAGAAGACACATTGGCGAGAGCTGAAAGATGAAAATGAACTAAGAAAAAGCGAGCGCTAGATCATTCAGCGTTTTCGTTTCTGCGCAGGGGCTGCCTAAAATATCGCGTAAGTGCTACATGTTAAGATTTATTAAACATACTTGCGTGATACATGATCATAGAAGCCAGTAAAAATAAAGTGAAATCCTGAGGTAAAACGGTATTCAAGGACGAAGAAGGAAGTAAATAAAACGCAGCCATATGTCGTTTCAATAGGGTCCTTTCTGCGTCTGTGTGTTTTATGTCATCGAGTTTCTCCCATGCTGAGCAGGATATGCACGCTTCCTGTTGCTGCCTTTTATTCGCGTGTTTTGTGCATCTCCGCGAACTCAAAAAGCGAGCCTGGATCTTTCTCTCTTTTGTCTTTCTTTCTTTCTATTTTTTTGGAAGTTGTTTCCTTAGTTTTCTTGCGAATGATGAATAGCCTCATCCCTTATTCCTTAACTATCCGCGTGTTCAGCTAACGTTTCATCGTAGTTATCCAGCTATATGCTTTCAATGCAAAAAAAAAATAATAAAACCAGTTTATGCGTTATATGTTAGAATAGAAAGGCAGCTATTAACACGCGCCAAGTTAGACCCACTTTCTGCTTCGCTCAGCACTTAATCAAAGTAAGAACTTCGTCGAGTTCCAACATCTATCACTACTGCATTCCGTTGATACTAGTGTAATACGCAATTATTGAGAAACAGCAGCAACTATTTGAGAAACAGCAGGTCAGCGGAGTATTCCTACGTCAACATACAGGGTTTTTCTGGAAAGAGGAAAGACTGATTTTTTTTTAATGTTTATTCCCCATTTCGACACATCTGCTTCACAGTTTTCAAAATATGCCCCCTTCTGCATCAACACAGCGTTTTCAGCGACTCTGTCAATCACTGAAGACTCCCTGGAACTCAAAAAGTGGAATGCTCTTCACCTCCCACGCTACAGCCTCTTCAATGGCTGGCGCCGTCCTTCCTTGATGCTTTTCAATTGGGGGAAGAAAGAGTCTGGAGGAGTGATATCTGGGCTGTAGGGTGGCTGGGAAAGCTGTGTGATGCCATGTTTGGTAGGGAAGCCCGCGACAGCAAACTTGTGTGGCGGCACCAGATCGCGGATGGAGCCCACGTGATCGGGCGATTGCTGGACGGACGCAGGCGACTTGTTTTCTGGGTATTTCTAGATTAAGTTGTGCTGATACTATCTGCGCACTCAACCTGCAGTCTGTGTTCAAAAGATTCGGCATTTTCACCAAGTTTCCATCACTTTCTGCCGTTGAATGGAGTGCTGACCGTTCCTCATGTTCAGCTTACCGTCCTCCCTTCCGAAGCAATTCGTGCCACTCAAAAACGCTAAATGAACCCGTGGCATCACTCTCATAGGCGGCCTTGATCCTTTCATGGGTCTCACTCGCAGTTTTATCCAGTCGACGCAAACCTTGTCCGCGCAGAATTCCGCCTTTATACGAATAATTTTAATTCACTAACCCCTCAGAAGTACAAGATTTACATTCGAACATTTTACAACAAAGATGACCACGAACATGTTCCCATTTTCAAGAAAGCGTTGCTAACGCACACATGCCAGAACCTCGATAAACTATAGTGCATACAGTATTTCTTTAGCTTCGCTCAAGTCTATCGAGGTGCTCGCGCTAGTTGTAGGCCTGCACTAGTTTATCCGCTCTTTTAAATATTCCATTTCACACTGGGTTTCCGCCGGTCATCACTCGCCTTTGCATTATATGCACGTTGCAAAGGCGGCAACAGAAGCAATTATACACGTGGTGTTTAGTTTTATAGCGTGCAAGCACTCCTTCCACTGAATAGCTCCTCTCGAAGATGTTAGAAGATATTATTTGTTTCACCATGTTGATTCGAACAGCATTTAGCATACACAGGTTCGTCTCAAAAATAGCTGTTGACTTCTGGTATGTCAGACAAGCTGGGCCAGCAGACTGTTGTTCGAGACCAAGGGGTGTATTGGTTACACGAACTCCATTTTGTTGCAGAGTTTGAAGCTTCCACCGTGTTTGCGAGATAAACAGATCGATTCAGAGCGCGGCTTTTTCACTCTGTTGGCCGCATAACGAAATCCAAGCCCCGATGATATCAGTGCACGCCTCCCATATTGTTTCATGTGCACAAATTTCACATCTAGGAAAAATGCGTATGTCAACCCCACTACGATCATTCATGAGATCACACGAGCGTACGTCTTTTCGGTGCAACATTTTTGAAAGGTGAGTGGTCAATGAAATTCTAGTTTTATTCGAAATCATGTGTCCTGCAACTGTAGGCACGTGCAGAAGGGTCTTATAAGCGAATCCACCGCGCAGAGGAGAACAAGGGCTGCCTCTATGCAAAGGACACGGCAGGCTTGGTTTGAGCGGACAAATACATTTCGAGCCTGCACGGGGTTCAAATTAAATCATGCATGAATAGTGTTTCCGTTTCTTTCTCTTCTGCAGCCGGGCCCTATAAGGGACCTTCGTGACCCTGTAAACTGCGCGCCCGAAGCACGAGCAGTCAGGCTCCATTTGGAATAAAGCTACTGTTTAAATCGCATTTACTCGGCTTCCTCGAGAACCCGTGCCACTACATTCTGTGCAGCCCCGGCACGGCCTGCGTTGTGTCGTCGAGTGTCGCTTTCTCCCCTACGCCGCGAACCCTTGTGTGTCCGCGGCGGCTTCAAGTGGCAAGGGCTCCCCACAACGGTCCTTTGGGCGGAAGCTCAAGCGCGGTAACTTAGTTTTCAGCGCGTTTCATTTCAGGCACTTATTTTATTCTTCGGCACTGACTGTTTCCTTCGTGGTCGCTATGTCAGTCTTCTGTTTTGAGATTTTCTCCATTGGCTTCTTTTCTATCCGAGCAGAGGATAGAAAGATTCTATCCCCCGTCGGGCTAAATGCCCCTCGCGTACACGAAACATGGAGCGACATGTACTTCGTGTGACTGAACGCACGTGCAGTGATAGAATGTGCGCGAAATGCACAAGACAATTCAAGCCTGTTCCACGTCGTCAAAACCGCCGAAACAGCGGGCTGTTCTTCTGTCGTTAATCGTGACGTAGTTGCAGTGGGTAGTAAGTGTCAAGATGGTAGTTGGTCGGGGACAAGAATGGGTTACTCCTCCTCCTTCCTTCCTTCCTTAGTTGCACTTCGCGCTATGGTAATGTAGCCCGCACCTTCTAGATAAACCTTTTCTACGCATTAGAGCACGTTGGCCTTCGCATCATCACCATCACGGAGCAATTGGACTAAGGGAAAGAGGGGGTTGAGCACGGTAGTCGGTGGTGGCCCGAGGGCACGAGCTCACACCTGCTCCGGAACGTGACTATACTAACCACCGCCGGAGACCTATACGAGTGGGAGAGCCTTACAATAGTTCCGCTGTTACAACTGCGCTGCATCTTGTGATCACGTGAATCGATAAAACGAAGAAATCGCGAGAGCCAGTGAGTAAGCTGGACGACAGCTAGCAGTTCTCAAAACAGCGAAACTTGAAGGCAGGAGGACGGTGGAAACAGAAAGACAGGGACGTTAACCAGCGAGCGTTCGGTTGGCTACCCTACACTGGGAAAATGCAAGGATAACAGACAGCTGAAATAGAGAAGAGGGAAGGACAAAGGTAGCAGACAATGGTAGATAACGCGCTGACGACTAGGGCATCGCACTGGTACGCAGTTAAGGACGTTCGCACAAGCCCGCAGTCGTCAAGAAGCAAAACAGTGCTTTCACTGCCTTGTGGACCGACGAGCGATGGGGACGGTGTTCCAGCAGCATTTGTACTGAAAGCGTCCGGTTGCCCAGTCTTTGGAATGTCTAAGTTTGTGTTTGACGCTCTACGCCAAACCGAGGGCCGCGACAAAGCAAGTGGTCAATGGTGTCGTCGGCGTCGCAGACGTCGCATGCTGCACTGTCGGTCACTTCAATTAATGAAAAGTATGCCTTCGTGAAAGCAACTCCTAACCAGAGGCGAAGGAGAAGCGAAGCTTCACGTCGAGGTAGTCCAGATGGAGGGCGGAGCTCTAGGTATGGGTTGAGTTGATGCAGTCTTGCATGCCTTATGCGTGGGGAGCTCCACTCCGCCAGAGAGAGACTGTGCGCCAGGCATAGATGCTGCCTTGCAGCGTCAGTCCTACACAGGGGAATCGGAACGCTGTGGGCTTCTTTGTGTGCTGTGAGACTAGCGATATCAACAGAAATATTATCGTTGATTCTGCAATAACTCGGAATCCACTGAAAGTCAACCTCATGGCCTTTTTGACTAAGGTCGTGGTGAAGCTTCACGATGTCGTACGGGAGCGTTTCATGACATCCACGCCTTAGAACTGCCTGCATGCGCTGTAATACCGGTTTTGAGTCAGAAAACACAGCCCATTTTGTCGGTCTCTCAGAATCAATGTATCCAAGTGCATGACGTATAGCCATGAGTTCTATCGGCGTTGATATCGTGACATGTGATGTTTGGGTCGCAGTGTTATTCGTCGCGTTGGTATGACCACTGCGCCGCAATAACTGGATGACGTAGTCGAGCCATGGGTGTAGATGTGCGCGTGGTTGCTGTACTTTTCATACAGCAGGAGTAGGCTAAGTTGCTTTAGTGGGGAGGTTGGAAGATCTCACTTCTTCTGCAGTCCTGGAACTGTCAGTTTTACACGTAGACGGCTTAAACACCATCGATGCAGCAATGGATTGTCCGCAGGCGCGTACCCTGAAGTGAACAACGAACGGTGTGCGTTGACAGTAGGGCTGAATGTCGTGCGAACGAAAGTTGAAGGGCTCTGTAACCGTGAGTATTGTGTATCACGGTTAGGGGATGCCCCATCATTCAGTGAGAGGTTTCTTTGCATTGTGCGATAAAAGGAATAAGACCAATGAATGTTCTACCGAAGGTCACGCGTATCTCGTCTTGATGCCACTCTTGGTGCTTATTACATTTTGTTAAACTCTTCCAGCAATTACATACTTAATTTTCCCATCGTTATCTTGATGCAATCTTCAAGAACCAAATTTGTTGCATTAAACTAAATGACAACCTGCGTTGACAAAGTCAAAGTCGCAAACGCAGCCAATTTATGTCATTGCAGTGTTAACAGCACAAAAAATTCCAAAGGTTGTTCAATTATGCTTTTCAGGCAAGATGGATATTGTAGCATAATCACCTCCATAATAGGATGTGACTGTTTTTTTACAAGGTATTTTTTTTTTCAAAGATACTGAGAGGTAGTGGTGCACAAACTCTGGTCACGACATCAGCGTTATTATCTGAGCTCTTATCTACGTGTGAACATCTCAGTATTACAGCAACATCTATTTTGGCAGAAGTGAAGGTCTTTGAAGAATACATATGACAAGATAGGCATTCTTTCCTAGGAGGATGTCTTCTTTTAGCCACTCGGGCAAGTCCTCGCTACGTGGACATTGACTTCCTTGCTTGCCCTCAGGACACCTACAGATTTTACTAAAAGCGCAATCCTCAGGCATCAAAAGTTAAGCCGCCCACTTCCTTTTGTTTACTGTAGCAAACGGACTTGACCGTTCTACTATGAACATGTTCCAGTCTCTGCTCCAGAACCTCCACGAGGGCTTGTCGCTGTGTCGCAGCTCTGTCGCTGTACAGCAGAGCTCCACAGCGACATCAAATATTTTTGCGAGAAACAATATGGGTCATAAAAAAAACTCGTAAGCGCTTGAAACCATTTCACAATGTGGACCCCTAGCCGCACTGTGAGACAGTTAGTTAATGATTATAGTAGCATCAACTTGTACATGCACTTTACACGGGCTACAGGGAATACAAAAGGTCCAGTTCAATACAAATGACGAGCACCGTCGGAGAAACACTTCTCATAGAAGCACTATATATATGAAGTCATCTCCTAAAGCAACGCCTGACGCAGATGCAAGAAGAAAACAAGAGAGGCAATAATCGGCACATTTTGAGCGTGCAAGGCTCCTCTCGAATATGTGTCAAGCGGAAGTGAAAAACAAGAGAGCGAGTCCAGTGCGTTGTTTCCTTTCTTGGTCCCAAAGCGGGAAACATGTCGCCGACGAGCTGCGAAGGATTACTTCCAGCAACGCGGAAATAAGGAATTTCTCACAAGCGAGGAATGCCTGAGAAATCCCTTTTCTGTCTGTCTCTTACTTTCTTTTCCCTCTGTCCTTCTCAAAGCAGCCTGGGGAGTCCCAGCCTAATCACGGAAGTAGAGGAGCGCCTTTCTTGTTTCTACTCGGGACAGACTTTCTCTCCTGTTTTTCGCTCCGAATCACTTCGGCGCTCTTTGAACACAGCGTGCCGAGACTGTTTGCTCGACAACGCCCCCGCGCGCGAGCTCGAAGACAGAGAGCTGGTATGCCATGCAACCGTGCGTGCTTTCCGCTCACACGAATACGTCCTTCTGATGCTTGCAACATTACGAAAGATCGTTCTGCAAAAAATAAACAAGAAGAACGAAAAAAAAAAAGCTGTTCGGTGAAGAGACGCATACTGCAGGATAGCTCGGGCCAATGTTCTAACCTTTTCCGGAGTTTCGCACCTCCTCGGAATCTTTCGCTCACTTGTCATAAAAAGCCTTTACCACGTGTACAGTGATATCTTTTTCAGTCCCTTTCCCCTACCCCTACGGACGCATAGCCGTGCTCCCTACATTGGCTGCAGAAATTAGCGTTCTTTCCTTAACCGAACCACAATCATCATCATCATCATGTCCAGTTTGTTGAAGTACATCAGGAGTGAAGTTAAGTTCTTTTTTTTAAAAAAAGTTAATGTCCCTTATGTAAAAGAATGAAAGCGTACATATTCTGCTAATATTCCTCTATACATACGTAGAAGAAGTGGCCAGTTTTAGCAGTTAATAATTATCGCTGCTCCCAGCTTGCCTTTCTGCCTCTTCATTTCCCCAGTGCTTTCCTTTCATACGCATGTAAAAGTGGTCACTCAGACGTCTATACTAAAGTCACATATACTACACGCAGGTAAAAATATGTATATGAAAACGCTACAAGCGTGAAAAGTTAAGTGGGGGGATACGAAAGTCGTGTTGGTGGGAACGGGGCTGTTAAGACCCTTTAATTGCAGTGCTAAGATTCCCAAGGCTCAAGAAATATATTGCACCTACCATCGTGATTACGGCCGTAAAACATTATCTGTGCCCATTCATTCTCAAAGATTACGCCTCTCTGCAAAGCACGAGCGGCGCTGTAATTTCTTGTGCGGTCTTTTAGGGATAGAAGTAGCACACAGTCGTAATTTTTCTTTCCTTTCTATCTCTGGAAGCAGGATCATCGCACCTGGTCTCACTGTATTAACAGTTAAGATGGAATCGTTGCCGTCCAGCTTTAAGTGTGAATGGTCTAAGTACTAAGAGCTGCAGAACTTTCGAGGTGATTCATCATGCAGTTTTAATGCAACGAACAACAGCGGCACAACAAATAATGTAGCCGAACGAAAACATCGGGCCCACAATTTCATAGTCAAGACATACACTGCAAGTGACTTATGCGCCGTTTCAAATTACCGTGGCTTCCAGATGTGTATAAGCTTTAAACACGGCCGCTTAGAACAGAAATGTTTTGGAGCGTCGTCAGCAAGTCCATTAGAAGGATCGTCAGTTGGGCGAGTTGGAACTGGTTAAACATTTTTTAATGGTCAGCGCGAGTGTTGCGTATTGTCCTCGTTTTTCGCGCTGACCTTTAAAAATGTGTAAAATCCATTACAGAAGGATATGCATATAGTAATAATAATACAAAAGCCTTACTAGACACAGAGCTTCACAAAATTTAGGCATGCGTAGTCCGGTACAGTTATGTAAGAAGTCATGCTTATATTCCGCAATCCGACAGGAACTTGAAAGGTTCTGTGTGCTTCGACGTACGCTAAATTGATGACAAAACGCGCGCTTGTGTTTTGGTCTGCAGGCCCACGGAAGTATAGCCCGTACTATCGTGAGCAATATGAAAGTGAACACAGGAACGCGTGGCAAACAGCCCGAAACCCAGCTATCGGTGATAGGTGGCGGCAGAGGTCGGAAACATAGTGGGGAGGGGAAGGCTGTTCTAACAACTGTTGGCACTGCTGCCGTGCGTTTGTGTGCACAAAGTGCAAGACTTGGCACTGTACCATGCGCTTGTGTGAAGAAAAAAAAAGAATGAAAGAAAAAGAAACGAATCGCTGTATGTTACTGCGACAATTACCGCGTCTTATCGAATATCGGACGACACCGTTTTATCGGTGAAATGGCGTAAGTTGCTGCTTTGTAGAAAATGCCAGCGTGGTGGGAGTGCCAATGGTTAGTGGAAGAGCGCCCTCCTTTCCACTTGGTTTTTCACAGCGCCATCCCCGTAATTGCTCAGAGTCGATATCGAGGCTGTTTGCCACGCGTTCCTGTGTTCTCTTTCATATTGCTCACGATGGTACATCGACGGCAAAGGAGTTTGCGAAAGTGTTGAAGCGATTTCCAAAAATAAGTGCATGGTGTGTGTGTTCATGCAGTATTCTTAGTGGCATCCAGTGTGTGTGTAATGCAGGATTGAATGTGAAGGAGCGCCTCGTGACGTTTGCGTTGCGCAGGAAATGTTCGACCGATTAATATCAGGCCTTACGCAAAAACTGCATCTAAATTTATTTTATACTTTACCGACGCGTTCTCTGGTTGTGCTGTTCTCTTTTCTTGTACAACGTAATGACATGGACATTTTTAACTCATTGCTGGTATTTGTATGTCATTAAACATATTACCTTACCTGGTGCCCTAATTTGTGGACATATTGTGCTTCTGTATCATTTCTTTAGTACATCACAAGCGCACCATCACCAAGGATTGTGGCTGTGCATGGGCATCAAAAGATAAATGTTTGAAAGTAAATCAAAACGCGAAAAGGTGCATAAATAAGCATTGCTCAGGTTCTTCACAAGCAAGGCGCTCCACCTGTTACACGGGAGCTGAGAAAGATTACATTTTTATCGCTAGAATGAAAAATAGCAAATTATCTCGATCGCCGAATGAAGATAACGACGTTAGCGAAGCAAGAGCGTAGGCGTACATTCTATGGTTGCGGGCTCGGTACTCTCAGCTCCAGTATCGCTGTCGACAAGAGTAAAAAAAAATAAATAACAGAAAACAAACCAAGCAGCGGAGGAAGTGAACAAACAGCGGAGGCCGAAGACACACCACATTCTTCTATGAAGTCCAAATACACGCGCAAAAATATTACGAGACGAGAACAAAGTTCAGAACTTGCGGCTGCGCAGGCGAGAGTGGAGAGCATAATAACTCAGAGTCCGCGGCCTGCATGCAAATTTGCTGCGGGCTAAGGCTAGCGTATAATTGAAGGTGACACATTCCTCGGCTGCTCTGCTTCATGGGAGAGAAACAAGACTCGCGATGCCCATTGCCACAAGGAATGAGGATAATTCGTTCCCGAGACGCTTCGCGGCACCCGCGTTCTGATAGCGAACAAATACCGCTGTCTGCCTATAATTTTCCGCCGCGCTGGGTTTTTCATTACGAGCATAGGACATGGCCGCCTCAGACGTCGTGGCGGCCTTAAGGTAAAGTTTTCGCTCCGGGAATCAGCGTAATATAAAAAGGAACAATGTGGATGTGAGAACAAGCTACGCTGACTGTATTCAGGAAATGATCATGTGAACAGAGGAACCAGGGTGTATCCAGAGGCGTACTGTACACCACTGTAAATATAGCAACGAGATTGATATATGGACACCGCGTCGTATGAGAGTACGTGAACCGTCTTTACTAAAACACGCAAACAACGAACGTGCTGTCATTGATTTGATTTGTGGGGCTTAACGTCCCAAAACCAGCTCTGATTATGAGAGAAGCCGTAGTGGAGGTATCCGGAAATTTCGACCACCTGGGGTTCTTTAACGTGCACTGACATCGCACAGCACACGAGCCTCAACATTTCGCCTCTATCGAAATGCAGCAGCCGCGGCCGGGATTCGATCCCGCGACCCTCGGATCAGCAGCCGAGTACCGTAGCCACTAGACCACCTTGGCGGGGCGAACGTGCTATCATGTGTTTCATGACATGTGACACGGAGCTGTCACGTGCTCCGTGCCTCCCACTTTGGTACGCTAGCAAATCAGCGTGGCAGAGGGCACAGCACTAGCATTTATGAAATTTGCCTCAATACCTAAATGTTTGGTAATTTTATTTATCATTGTTGGCAAAACTATTTATTAATTCTTAATTTATAATTAACAAGCTGATGGAATTTATAGCTGCGATAGCGAATATGAGGGACGCTTCAGTAAATAGTTTCGGTTTTTTCTTTCGATAATTCGGGATTACTTGTCGCGCTCTGATATCGATCAACAGGGCCATTTGCATTTCGCCAAGCACAGAATTCAGGCCAGCATTGAAAAGAAACAGACCTACAACCTACTCTAGCTCAGCAGCACAACGTCGGGAAAATAGATGGCGTTTGCAATATTCAGTCGCAGTTTCGCTTCTATCATATGTGGTAAAAATACATGCTTGACACCCCAAACCTTCAAAACAAAGGCAAAGCTTTTATCAAATTGCTCCTCACTTATTCGCCAATGCTATCGTACATTCACCCGCCACTATATCGGAGCCCGTTAAAAAGACTTGTTCATGTGTACTAATGAAACAACAACAACGCTAGCTAGCGCAATTTGATGTACTCAGTAGCAGCAGAGGGAACAGTTACGTAGCATAGAACCTAATATAATTCTGTGTAGGGCAAATTCAATCATTTCACGCGAGAAATTGCCGCTGAGGACGCCGCGCTGAACGGTGATGGCCATCTTTGCTCCTCCCACATCAGGAGGACAACCGTTTACTGGCCCAGTGCAATCACCGCGAGACCCGTATTTTTTGGCATAGATAGCGCAAGGCGGTCGCTCTTGGGAATTACCGATCCCTTTGATTTAAAATCCAAGCCATGCGGGTTTGCATTCCACGAAATTCAGCCGGACTTCATCAACTCGTCGGATCCTGTAGCAGCGCTCTCTGAGAAGTTCGCGGCTCTTCCTTAAGTGCATTGAAAAGTAACTTGGTCATCTGCGAAAATGATAACGGGCGCAGAAGGGCAGAAGACATGTATATATGTTTTCACATGTACGTACACACGTACGTCTCCCTTTGTTTTATTTTGCATTGCTTTTTTCTTTTTTGCTTACCGAAACATGTTCAAACCTCTATTCGTCTTTATCGAGCATTCGTCGATAAGTTACTGTGTTCAACGGCAAAGAAACACCTGACGAACATGATTAAGGAGAGGCAGGGGGGTCTAGTGAGACATTTTTGGGGATACATAACGTGTATTTAAGGAGCGGAAAATAATGATGGGATAGATACGAGAAAGGTAGATGGACAGTCAAACTGGACACGAGATGAATTCAGTATGCAGCCGATTTCAACTTTACGTGTACATACATGCCCGAGAAATTCGTATGTTAAAAGTGCAATAGCATAGCCATTCCGCCACGCGGTTGCACTTTCTGGCAGTTTCCTAAAGAACGCTTTTATGCAAAAGAGCCAGCAGTCTAGCTTGACAGTCATGTTGCACAAAACTTGCCCTTTGAATAATCTGCCGCATATCCGCAGAAAGCATATGGCGCGAAGTACAGTGTACCAGTGGCAGTTCTGGCTAGCCGAGCCTTCGGGCGCCTCATTGATGTACGGACACATGCAGGTCGTAGCTTCTTGGATTCATTATTTAAACTTCAATAAGGACTTAGACGATGGAAACAACCTGAATGCGGATAGCATAGCAAATATGTGAACTCTGCGTCTACAGTAGAGTGTGTCTTAATAAAAAAAGGGATCAAAGACGACTTCTTAACTGGCTTGCCGATCTACAGGCTAGCCAGTGTTGTCGGTACCGGGCAGCGAAAAAAAAAATGCAGCCGCAAGTCAAAGAAAGGATATCATATTCGGGTGAACGCAAGGATGCTAATTTTTGGCAGGATCAATGCACCTACTCAGTGCATCCACAAATTATCAAAAGAGTGCTATTAGCTTTCTTTTCAGAACGGGATAGCAGCGTGTTTCCAGGGGGTCATCTCAGTACGCATCCACATGTATTTTTTACTCTCATAAACGACACAGTTCGACAACAACCATCGAACGAATACGAGTTGCACTGTTGCTGTACACACTGACAAACCTGCCGAATATTAGTCTCTAGTTGTTCATTGATTTAACAGAGAATCGTGCTTTGTGTGCATTGGAGGGCTGGCTCAGAGCTGTTGAATGTGGTCTACGGTTAAAACAACTCCAGATGGAATTAATTGAATATGAAGGCAGCGTGTAATGGAGTCGACTTCACGCACGTCAATGTGTACAGTGTAACAAAGTTCCTTCTTAAAGATACAGGTACTCTCCGGTTGGATAACTTCGTAACTGCGCGGATCATCACGGTACTATAACTATATGTAGCATGATGTCCTGTTATAGAGTAACGAGCACGGAAAAGGAATTTTTAACTCCTGTTTCATACCAAACATTACTGCTTTTAAAAACTAATAGTTCGTTTAGTACTTATTATGGTCTTACGCACCGGTAGTTGACCTGTATGCGGTGCTGTACAATATGAACGACGAAAAATATTATCAATTCCGTGAGAAAGCGACTGAAAAAATAAACGAGAGCTTACCACACACCGAGAGCCACAGAGGGGTGTCCTTACAAAAGAGTTCAAGCAAGTGTGCCCAAAAATTGAAAGCGTGTGAAGCCGAGAAAAAGATGCTCAGGAGAAGAACATTTAAAACGACGGCGTTGCGGACGCAGCTGTGACACAATAAAGAGACTTAGTGTAACGTCCTTCAAATACAGGGAACGAGGTTCTTTTTTTCTTCTGCGAACCTTGGCGGCA
Organism: Hyalomma asiaticum; assembly: GCA_013339685.2. Lineage (NCBI taxonomy): Eukaryota > Metazoa > Arthropoda > Arachnida > Ixodida > Ixodidae > Hyalomma > Hyalomma asiaticum. The sequence continues at coordinate 139,860,276 of CM023482.1, forward strand.
TATTGAAGAGTGGTCGCTACAAGAGAGAAATTTGTCGTTTCAGAATCGGCTTTCTGAATTCACTGCCGAAACTCGCAAAGCTCTCCGTGGCCCCTTCGACGCAGCCCTATGGACGAGCAGCTCCGATTCCACTTCAGAACTCTAGAATTTTTTTGCACCCGTACAGTCTTTCACTTTGTTTCCGCGTTTAATTTCCATTTCTGCATTTCTTTCGGCGGTCGCTTGTTCCTCTTTTTTTCTGTTCACACCTTGCTTTGCATAAGATATGTCAAAGCACTCACTGTCACTTACAAAAAGAATATTTGGCTCGATCTATGCACGGCAGTTAGGTTTGACATTGAAATTCAAATGAACGTGTTTCCATTCATGGTTTAGCGCTGGTGGAATTGTACCACCGGCTTCATCGCCGATTGTCGTGCGCACGCCTTCACAAATTTGATGCGACCGTACTGCTTTCGCTGTGAATACGTATTATTTTCCATCCCTCTTTCCCCTTTCTTTCTCCTTCTCTATCATTAATACATATATAACGATAATTCAGTCGTTAGAGTAGGACAGTTAGAGGAAGCACCGCGATCTGCAAAAGCCGAAGGAGCTCCGTTTTCCCTTCGTGCGTTCGGCCATTTCCACGACTCTCACCTGCTCTTCACTTATTCTTACCGGCTATACAGATTTCAGAGCCACAGGGCCCTCGTAGCCAAAAGTGGAATAGAAAAATATCTCCATGGAAGTTAGTGAATCAGCAGGCACGACAGCGCAGCTTGCGACAAAATACAACAAGCATATCTTGTCGAACACACCGGTTCTGATATCAAGTCTACTGAGGGGTTCTACCTTGACTAAATACGCGACAGTGCAAACGTAACCTTCCAAGAATCAAAACAAACATTTAAGAACAATGTAGAAAATACGGTAAAGAGCAGCTTGCGAATACGCTCAGCGACTAATTGATACTTTGGCCGCATTTTTTGTTTTGTCACCGGCCGACCAGATGTGGAAGGCGGGCTCTCCGAAATTCTTCCTCTTTCTCTCTCACCGCGCTGTTTCTCTGAAAGCTTTCTCTTTATTCAATAAGCACAATCGCCATCTAGAACTACGTAAAGCATAAATGAAGAGACGGTGAAACAGAAACTCCGAAAGGTAGCGCAGGTTCGCTGCCTCGGTTTCAAGAAATCGCTGCAATTACCGGGACCAAACCTTAATTGCAGGAAATGGATCCTGCGGGCGTGTCTCCGCCGCAAAACTCGGGTCCCCCTCTTGGTGAACCGGCCCCAGTCACGACATAGGAAAGGCCGGCGGCGGCACGACCGCTCTCGTAGAGGTGTGCTCACGTGGTAGGAAGAGGCGCGTGCAATATGCTTGTGCGTTGGCAACGCTGTTCGTTTGGTAATCTAAATCCAAAGCTGCCTGGACAGTGATGGGAGAGGCCTCCCCAATACCTTCTAAAGATATTTCTATAGATTATTTTTCGAAAAATACCACCGGAATCTATCTATCTATCTATCTATCTATCTATCTATCTATCTATCTATCTATCTATCTATCTATCTATCTATCTATCTATCTATCTATCTATCTATCTATCTATCTATCTATCTATCTATCTGATAGAGAAACAGACCTCATCTTTAATTGTTCTCGCTGAAAAACGTTGCGGTTGAATCGTTTCAGCGGTGTGCGGCCTGCATCTGAGATTATACAAACTTTGACTTTTGAGGCAAGCATACAGAACCAACCTTATCTTTTGTTTCACGGATATCCCTGCCCAGTTGTGAATGATCTCTTGCGGCGACGCAGAGTATCAGTTGTTAAGCCAGAGTAGCAGTGCGAAATTTTTCTATGAATCATTAGTTGAAAAGTCGAAATTGCTTTGCATATATAACACTGAGCGACTAGCGCATAACTTGATGAATAGTTTATCATTATTTAAAAAAATGCGAAGGTGTACTTGTCATTTCCTGGCGACGGCTGTACATTTCCACTTAGACTCTAGGACCCAAACTTGGATATTTTTTGTGAAACCAAATAATATTTCAGAACACGCAGTAATGCTATGATTTCAACGTGTAAATACAAAACAGGCACTGTATATTTCCATTCAGGTCACCACGCCGTAATGCGTGTCGAAGAAAAAAAAACAGACCATCATTGCTTCCTACAACAGTGGAGAGCAGAGCCCATAAAAAACTCTTAATTAGTTCGCCTGTGATAGATGGGGAGGGAAGCTGAATCAGTGCAAAACGCTGTAGTGCCGGACGAAAACAAAAATATTGGATGCAATTGTAACCACCGAGTGCTGCCCGTAGTAGAGCAACTAACCAACGAGAGTGTATATTTTAACTCCGTGATATCTTAAGGTTCCTAAGCTTCCAACACATTCCATCTTTCGGTGGATGTGAGCAGGTTCATATCAACATGAAGTGACCCATACTCTACTACAGTATAAGATGAGGTAACATAACGAATATCAAAACACTACAGCATAGCATAGTCCAAAGGCTGGGTAATTTGATAAGCGTTGCCGTTTCGGTAACTGTTCGAGCGGTAACTGACTGTTGGCATCTGAAAAATTCGGCCACTGATACTACAGGGATGAGCGCAGACAGCGCAACACCTTAGCGTTAATTGCTCGAGCGTAACATGTCTGCGGCACCGTAACGGTGGCGTAGCGGTTATAACACTCGTCTGCTGATCCGAAGGTCGCGGGTTGGATTCCCGGTCGCGGAGGCCGCATTTCGACGGAGGTGAAATGTTGAGGCCCGTGTACTGTGCGATGTGAGTGCGTGTTATAGAACCCCAGACGATCCAAATTTTTCGGACCATTCAACACGGCGTGCCTCGTATCGTGGTTTTGGAATGTAAGACCTCATAAATCACTCAGTCATGTCCGCGCGACATTGATGGGTGTGGACTGCACTAATTTAAACACCCCTACTTCAGTGGATAGCCGAAATTGCACACGATAGCCTACAACAGCAATAATTGTGAAATAAAAAGAAAGTTTCAAGAGTCAGACTCTATGTATTTCTCCTCTGAGAAGCACGCAGCCCTGCGGAGGCTCTGTGGAGTACGGAAAGAGGAAGAAAATGAAATTATAGTTATATAGCACGTGTATATATAGTACGTTTTGTTTCCATGTTTTGTATTTTTTATATCTTGTAACCCGCTCCCTTCTGTAATGTTTCGGTGATTGAGGGAAACAAAAATAAATAATGAATAGTTATATAAGTCCTTATTAGCAAGACTAACACTTAAAATGTAAGTGTGTCTTTCTTAAACCGCTGCAACAATTTAACAGCAAACCAGATGTAAAACTGGAGCAGTGCTTGATGTTAGGGACGCGTTCCGCGCAAAGCGCACGCATCTAATCAAGAACGAAGGGAAATGTAGCAGAGATACCCCGGCCAACGTCACCAGAGAGACGTGATCGTCCAGACGTGCAGCTGACGATGATGAATTCTTGAACACACGACGCCTCTCAGCTACACGATCGAAAAAGGTCCCAGCTATGCGTCATTATAGGACTTCGTGCAAAGAGTGGTGTGTCCAGGGTGCTTTCACATGCATTCACTGGGAAAGCTATGTAGGGAACAGTTTTTATAGGGGCTGCTTTTGGCCTGCCCGCGTTTTCCTTTTTGCTTTGTTTTGTTTTTGACACTGTCATTTACTCTACCCATGTATACCCCGCGTTCCTCCGATCCGTTTTCGCCTGACTTCCTGTGGCACGTCCTTTCGACCACCTTTTTTTTATTATTTACGAAAAAAGCATTTTTTTTTTTACATTTTCTTCGTGACAGATTCGTCTGCATCTCCGCATTGTCGCCGTCTCGTCTTCTTTTTTAGAAGTCTAAAAAAAAACAGAATGCAATGTATGCGGAAGCTACAAAACAAGCTCGTAGCGGGCGTGCCTCCTGTGCAAACATAGCTCTATGACAGCTAAAAGGTAAAAAGCTGCGTCCTGCCGTTGCAATTAGTAGAAGAGCCCGCGTCTATTTTATGCAGAAGTAGGTCGCTTCATCTCATGGCCGCAAGCTGACCATTTTCGAACAAGCAATTGCGCAACACTCATTGTGATATCAGTACTTTTTCTAAACCACCTTATAACTGGGATCGTTCAATTGTCGCACCTTTTTACGAACCTTCCACAGTACAACCACCGGTAAAATAATATATTCTGGACTTTTACGTCCCAAAACCACGATATGATTGTGAGAGAAGATGCCGTAGTGGAGGGCTCCGGAAATTTCGATCACCTGGGTTTCTTTAATGTGCACTGACATCGCACAGCACACGGGTCTCTAACAGTTTTCCTCCTTCGAAATCCGACAGTCACGCCCGGGACTCGATCCCGTAACATTCGGGTCAGCAATCAAGTACAACCCGCATTATAAACCTCACACTACAATATAGGCTGTGTTACGCAGCTATTGCTGTCGCTCTAAAGTACGAGTATTCGAACTTCTCTTATCTGTGACCTTGTCAGGCGATAAAAGTACTAAAATTAAAAAGTGCTATCGCAGACATACAGTAGTTCTCTGAAGGCTCAAATTTCGAGCAGATAGAAATTTTGATGTCTGCGAGAATATCGAAAGTTAACAATGCTAAAGCAAGTAATCTGTAAAAGGCAACGCCACATATATCTTTTTCTTAACCAGCGTACTCAGTGTACGTGATAACGCAGACAAGTTTCTTTCTTTTCTTTAGAAGCGCCACGCTTTAAAAAGTGCTGATTGCGCGTGCTGCCGCTGACATAATTATCCAATTTAGAAATTGCTTGCCTCTTCTTGTTACGCAAGCCGTCCGCCTCCTTTCTTTATTTCTTAATTGTTCTTTTACACTCTTTCGACCTGGAGCACTGGCTTTTTTAGCAAGGACGCTAATTTGAGCCTTTGTTTCCAGCAACACCTCCTCCTTGTTTTCTTTCTCAATTTAATGCTGTGAAAAGATGAGCGCACAGAACCTTTCACTAGCCGCCTGTGTTTCCTATAAGACCACGCACTCTAGCGGTGCGTTGGGAAAAAAAAAGGTACGCTGAATAAGCACACAGTAAATCGCACGCAATGTACATAACACGTACGGATGAAAAGAACTTAGCTGCGCACGCATGTTGTTTGCCTTGCGTACAACACCGCTGCGAAGGCGAGGCAAAACACGAATATGTATAGAAATAAGTGCAGTTAAAACGGCCAACAAACGTTAACAACGCCCGGAAATGCACGTTTAGGAAGCGGTAATCATGACAACAATGAACAAATTAAATGTTTAAAAGGAAGGAAGGTTAGAATTATGTAAACCTTTGTCGAAATAAGTAAAGCACCACAACAAGGCGCGCTGTCTCGTGAGGAGAACACGTTGAAGGCAGGCTATCGCAAACTTTCCATGTAGGACAAATAAAAAGGCAGTCGTGCTGTTGTACAGCAGTATAATGTATTCAGTGCACGTGACCTGAATTGAGGCAAGGAGCGAGGTTGTATTTATAGAAAGTGACGCTGAAGCAGCCGACGCCTCAATGCTTAACGGAAGTAATAAACTGCCGAGAGGGACCACCCAGCGGTGGCAGTATATCTTTACAAGTGTTGACGGTTATGCGGTTGACTATGCTCGGACCTTCGTCTAGACAGGTGGTGTTGAACTTTCTTATTTATGTGCTGTAATTTAAGGGGAAAAAAACGTTGATGCGCTATTATTTACGCGCTTACACCAGATTTCAGGGAGCTGGTGGCACACTTCTCCTACGTATGCATTTTTCCCGTAGCAACGTAACAGTCGACTTGGTTCGCTCAGATAGCGTTACTAACCTCTCATGAGGTAAAGTAAGGTGGCCCACTGCTGAAGATCTTTTTAATTTATTGCTGTATGTGGAACAAAGCGGAAGCAGCATAGGTACCGTTTACACCAACCCCTCGACATAAATCCATCAAAACTGAGCAGAATATGGACCTTGAAGGTCCTTTCACACTCTTTAAACCTGGAACACTGGCCCTTTTAGCAAGAACGCTAATTTGACCCTTTGTTTCCAGCAACACCTCCTCCTTGATTTTTTTTTAATTTAATGCTGTGAAAACACGAGCGCATTCAGGTGCGGCAAGGAAGGGAAAAGAGGAAGTCCGCAAAGAAAAACTTAGAACACCCTCTCTTAACCAGCTTACAGCGCAAAAGGGACGAAGATGAAGAACAGGCAAGGTGACAACACGTCTTCGTCCCTTTTGCGCTGTAAGCTGGTCAAAAATGAATTATCACCAACTGGCCCAGATTTCCGTTCTTGACCCTCTCTTAAGCTAAGGCTAATAATTACTCAGTAGTCGAAACCTTTAGAAAATCTGCGGATGCTTGATAGGAGACTGCGGTTGTTCTAGAACCCACTGGGTGCCCGTTCTTCTTGCAAATCCATGTCATCTTTGACTATGCGAAAAACGCAATAATAAATGCTTTACACAACATCATGCAATACCAATTACGGGAACTTATGAAGGATAGCGGCAAAATTTTTAAAAGCTGAAATACGGTAGTGGTAGTAATAACCACGAAGCGCTGCGCGTTTTAGTGCGCACGCCTTTTGACCTTTGACCCCGAACTTTAAAGCACGTGCGCCGCGCCTACGCAAATGTGCAATGAGTGCCCTCTGCTTTCAATGGAGGAAAAAGAATAATAAAGACTAGAACGGCAGCTCACTTTCAAGATTAAATATCAGTCATTTGAGTCACCAACGTCCCACGAAATAAAGAGGACGAGTGGAAGAGAAGAGAAAGAGAAGAGCCCACGTGTACTCCAACGAGACCCTTCCCTCTCCCTCGTCTACCGTGCTTTACACGGACCCCCAACGTTTCATGTTCGGGCGTCGGCCGGCCAAGTTTAGCAGAGGTTGCGGTCGCATGCGAGCGGCCCACGCTATTGGTCATTAGCAGTCCTGAGGGACCACCCCACCTTGCACTCGAGCGTTGCATAAATTGCTCGTTTGACAAATATTTAACGGGCGAAACTGCACTGTCACAACATGTTAGCACTCTGCAACAACAGAAGCCCAGGCAAAGAAACAACGTTCGGCGAGCGAATAGACCAACGGGCCGCCCGATGCTTAAAGGAGAGAAGAAAAAGAAGCCTAACGCGACTTACAAGCTACCTTCAGGGAGTTAACGACGTGGAATTCATATTAAATGAACGAATTTTCTAGGTCGAACCTGCAGAGGCGCTGAACTTTAAGAGGTGTCACTGCGCGCTACGGAATAAGCTGATGTATATTTCCTCTCAATCAAACCCGCACGTTCTATTTCACGTGTGCGGTGGCAAACTGGACAAAGTCTGGTTAATATACGTAGCTTTCATTCTTTTCACTTCATTTTCTTTCCCTCCGCGAATCGTCATAGAGGACTTTTTTGTCGGTGTTGCTGAACGCCCAGTATGTATCTTTGATTTGCCTGTTTCAGATCGTCTCAGAATGCTTAGAAGCTGAGAGCATTTGAGAACGCCATTTAACTGACTTGGGGCGGAATTCTGAAAGGTGCTCTGAAAACTGATGGTTTTTTACGCGTAGCTTGCCCATAAAAAAGCACGGGTTAAACACTTTTCAATTAGCACAGTTGTTTACGCTCGCGTTGATATATGTCTCAACCTCGATAAGACTGTGAGACAAGCGAGGCGTAGTTACGTGACCTTAATACGACCAACGAGTGGGCGCCGTCAAGAATAAGGAAGTGGCGAGACGTGTCTGAAAATTGACTGAAAGAAACAGGAAATTTGATTCCCACTAATAATCTAAGACACGCAGTTATCACAATTAAAAATACGGGCTTCTTTTTAAATGTCTAAGAACGTTATAAAGAATACCCTAGTGCGCAAAAAAGGTTGTAGTAAAACTGGCAAAAATTGGCCGTTACTCTCGACAGACGCGCCATACTGCTATAATCATTATTTCAGCTATAATCAGTTATAATCAGTTATTCGACTTTCCGGCAACGTTTTCAAAGAGGAATATCAATTTATATTGAGATACCACTCCAGACCGCCTGATAAAGACATCCACCTATGTCGCGCAGTGACTGAGGCGTGGCACTGTAATATTTTTTTTCACTCCGTAATGCGAAATCTGAGCGCTTCTGTGTACGTGTTTTGACTTTGTGGTATGTGAGGCGAAGAATTCGAGGGACGCGCATGCATCTCGGCAGGTGCTATGACTCCAAAGTATCCGAAAGCGAAGCAACCGGATTAAAGCCAGCAACAAAGAAAACAAACAAGCCGCCTTAAGCGTAAAAGACAAAGCAAGTGCATCTATAAGCCAGAATTATCCCGTCTTGTACAAGGGTTGCAAAAAGTGAATAAGAGCGTAATAAAGGCTAAAGAGCAGAGCGTTTAACTTAACCCGCACCCAATGTAGCAATCCGGAACAAGAAGGCGCACTTTGCCGAACACGCTCGCTTATCTTCTCTCCTGTCTACGAGCATTGTAGACACGAGGCGCAAGCTCTTTTTGCATGTCACTGACTCGCGGGTTCAGTACACGCGGCGGTTTGCTAAATGTTGAGTGCTTTGCATGCACCGACTCCCCGCAGCCCGCTTTTATGGCCGCTGTGACGCGGCCGCTGCTTACTTGCTTTTATTGTCGTCTTTTCTTGCCGATTCGACTTTGTACACCTCCATCGACCTCCGGTCGCCAAATACCACACGCAAATAGGACGATAAAAAAAAAAAACTCGTAGAGCAAGCCTGTAACGCATACTGCGGCCCACAAAAAACACGAGAAGCATTTCGAGTGACCGCGAGATGCGTGGAGTCGTAAAGAACGCAGAGTGCTCACGTTTCATCGTATCGCTGCCATCTTTGGGGCGTACTACGAGCGCCCGCTGCCTTTTCATCGCGCACACTGACCTGGGTCGGCTTTTGCGTTGCGTTCGTATAAAGCGGAAAATGATGTCGGGCTGAGGGGAAGGGAATTAGAAGTATACAGAGCATATAGGATTTAATAAATTTTTACATTAACATACGCTATGAGAGCACAGAAAGAAATGACGATTTTTCTTTAGGTTTGGCTCAGCTCACACTATACTGCGGCGTCGTGGGTGGATAAGAGAACGGGTAATAGCATATATACGCACTCAGTGTTACAATAAGCGGAATGCCAACACACACTTATTGTCAGCCTGATTGTTATCTGAGCAGGGCTAGCTAAAAGCCTGCCGTATGGCTTGGTTCCGCCTAGTTTCCTTTAACAGGAGTAGATAACACTTTTGGTGCACGTCGCACGCGTCGGTCGCGGCAGCGACGCGCATTTTCAGAGTTGGCCACCGTGTCGTATTGATCCTGTTTTCTTACATTTATGTTTTATCATAAAACTTAATAATTGATGGGGTTTTACGCGCCAAAACCACGATGTAGTTATGAGGCACATCGTAGTGGAGGGCCCCGGAAATTTTGACGACTTGGGTTATTTAACGTGCGCTGAAAACGCACGGTACATGGTCCTCTACCATTTTTGCCTCGATCGAAAATGCCACCGCCGCAAACTGGATCGAACCCGAGTCTTTCTGATTTGTGGTCAGGCACCATAACTAAACCATCACGGCGAACTAGCACAAAGCTTGGTGAAAGACAAATTGCAAAATGAGGCATTCGCGTCATTGATTTCATATACGTGGAAAATTTAGCTAATGATAAAGCGGGGAAAGGAAGGTTTTCTTAACAAATTTGTAGGTCTACGAGCGTCACGTGGAGCATAAGCGTTTCACCACGCGCAACGCAAAGCATGCTTTTGATTCAAGTTACATTTTGCGGTCGGGTATGGGCTATTTCGTAGTTGCAATGCGTGTTTTGAAGTACGAAAAGACGTCTCGACTGGGCTTCCAGTCATTAAACTACCTAGTTCCCTATTATTTCACTTTGTTGGCGGTGTTCCCGAATCTGAGTCGTACTCACGAAAGTGTTCTGACAGCTGAACGAGTGCGGCGTGAACCTTTCAGGTGAGCCTTTTAGGTATCGAGGTTTGGGTTCATCGTACACGAAGGATTAACAACGACGGCAGGCCACCAACCAGAAGCGCTCTTACAAATAAAAAACGAGCTTTACAAATTCGTCCATGCGCATTTTGTTTCAAGTTGCCGATTCCCAGCTTTAATCACTCCTGTTCTCTACTTCCAACGAGCCCACAGCGTTTTCTCCAACAGTAACCAAGGAAGCATCGCTTGATTCAAGCTTACCACACATCTTTTTGCACCGTTCGTCAGAATTGCGATAGGCAAAAGAGAACTGTAACGCAAAACTATAAGACTCGTTACGGTATTCAGCTCAGCACGCTGCCTTTGCTCGGAGTTATTCGGATCACGTCAAACTAACGCTCCCACGTAAGGTCCAAGGAAGCTTTCTCCCAACTCTCCTATTCATCAACAAATATTCCCAGTGCGTCGGGTACTTCCCTTTAAAGAAGAATAAAATACTAAAAAATTCGCTCGACGTTTCGCATTTCTATTCGTGACGGCTAGCGATGAAAATGACTCCGTATGTTCATAGCCCTTGGCGATGACCATGTTGTTGCGCTCCTTCTTTAAAAGCAGAGTTTAGAAAAGAAAAAAAGAAGAGGGGGGGGGGGGGGGCGAGAAGTGAGGGTGAGAGATACAGGAAGGCCGTTGTAAAGCCGTAAAATGAGTCCACATTAGCACTAAGCCAAACAATATTTGCAAGGCGGCAAACGGGGGGACACGAGACGCACTGCCGCCGGTCGTCGTCCGTGCACTTCCTTCGCCTCGGCTTTTCGACGCGATAGACTCGGCACGCGCCGAGGAAGACCGGGGTGCGTAAAAACACGCAGACAAGGCGAAAAGGACAAGCTGAATTTAACGCGAAGACAAAATTAAAAAAACGACGAGCGAGCCGCTGGCTCACAACCGGCGATAAAAACGGGGAAGGACGTTAACATCGGTCCCTCGCAATGTACAACTGCGTACACCGTGGGGGAAGGGGAGGACGGCAGGGTTCTTTCGGGTCCTCCCGCCGCGCACTCAATATTCAGCGTCACGGCTCGCGAAACAATAGCCATCCCGCGTAATAACAACAAAGTGGTGCCTGCGGTACAAAAGAGTCTGGCTCGCGTACCCTTTTCCCCCTTACTTCCTCCTTTCCCCCCACACGTAGCCGCTTTCCGTTTCTAAACTATTGCCCTCCACCCCCCTTTCCACCCCAACGCCCCCACGCCCTCTCCCGCCAGTTTTGTACATTACTTTTTACTCCGGGTCAATGATGTGAGTGGGGCTGGTGTTCGTCTCTACTCTCTCTTGGCCTTTTTGCTGTTGAGAGCGATCGTGCTCCTTCGTGGCGCGGTGCTTGTAATTTTTTACTTGCTTTCTCTGGAGGTGTTGTCGTATTTGCCGCTGATGTCATATTTGAATATTTTTGTTTGTTCACCTGCTTATTGTTTCACTCAGTAGCGCTTGCTCAGGAGGAGAACCTGCTCTGAGCTATAGAGGCCCTTTGCTTGGAAGAAACTATCTCGTGCTGCTATAAGTGGCTGTTCAGGCGTGCATCTGTTCCTCCGGCCATTCTACGCGTCTTCAGCAGTGCCGAATGTTATAAGAGTTGAAAACTTACTTTTGTACTTATTTCTGTAATACACGTATGTGTGTTCTCTTATGAAGCCAAAACTCAACCTACAGCCTTCTACTGCCACCAGCTTGTCTTACACCTTCATGCTCATCTCATACGGTGGTTGTGAATGCGTGCCTACGTTCCCCGCCCCTTGATCTCTCGCTCTCTCTTTTTTCTGTCTTCTTTGTCAGGGATGGTAGAAAACACATTTCTGCCCCTTGACCTCGCTGTAAATCTCTTTTCTCAGGCTGCTCTCACAAGTATGTGCGCTTAGATCATTCTATGATAAAGCCCCATCAATAGCTCAATTTCTTTCCTTCTGCCTGTGTTTTGATACTGAAGTGAACTACAATAAGAAAAAGAAAAAAGAAGAAGACACATTCACTCACACATGTTTGTGTTGACGAGGCGACACAGTCCGCCGTGATTTGACCTGTTACATCCCTGCACTTGGCCTCCCATAGAGAAAATAATAAAAAAAGCCCTTTTACTCCAGGCACAAAACGGGAATGATGTAATTACCATTGCGCAGTGCTCCTACTATCTTCGAGTCTGTCAGAGGCACCGTGTTGCATCTTTTCAAGAGGTGAATTTGTCTTTGCTATTTTAGTATTGTTGCTATCTTGAAAATTTCTTCAATGAGCACAGCTCTCCTTTAGATACTGTTTCTGCCGGTTGCATTAAATGTATTGGCTGACTACTGGTCTAGAAGAATTCCATTAAGAGGTCCATGAAGCATTGTACTCGGTCATTCACTATGTTCACAAGCACGCCGTCCGCTCTAATTTTCAAGAGAATGCGAGTGTACAACTTTTTCAACGTGTTGCAATCTAGACATGGAGATCCGCACACTTACGCTATTTTATTTTTGGGGGGTCTAATGACATGTCATGACGTTTTTTTTCAGTGTCTTCTTTGTAGACGTCCTACTTTAGTGGACGCTGGAGTAGTCTTTTGTTTCAGGATGTCAGTTAATGTTCCTGCTTTCAGTCGTAATTGTCGTTTCGGTACTTTATCCCTGCAGCTCCGAAGGAACTTCACAAAGGCGCAAGCGACATTAGCACCGATTCCATCAGGATCTAAGGTTACGGTAACCAACAACACGCGATCCCCTGTGCACGTCGTTTACAAAGCATTGACGAGTGCAACTGAAGGGCAACGGATTGATGTCAACCCCCGTAGACGCATAGACAAGCCCGGTCGTCCGGTTGCAGGAATAGTGTCACCGCTTCAGGTGCTTCTTGAAAACAAAGTGGTCATTTATACGCTGACAAGCACACCTTCGAGCTACCGCGTATCATAATGTGGTAAAATCGCAGACGCGAACATGCGTCCGAATAAAGACACATCTTTCTCCGTGCAAATGTTCAAATTTGCGCGGCTATCCCATTACGATGCGAAACCAACTAGCCTTGTCATGAAGTTTGACAATGTGGTTTTTTTTTTTTTGGGCTGGTTGGTTAGATGTAAGACGTGTGCTCGTTCTGTTCTGTCTCTCTCGTCCGTGTCTGATAGCGCTATGATACCTTTTGTAGCCCTATCAGCAATCTTATTAAGCTACGTATCACCCTGATGACTTACTTCGGACCTTGCCTCCTGGGCAGAAATGTGGTTTTTTGAAGAAAGCTACTTGCAATCTACGGCGGAACGTTTTCCTGTCTTTGATTGATTGATTTGTGGAGTTTAACGTCCCAAAACCAGTTCTGATTATGAGAGACGCCGTAGTGGAGGTCTCCGGATATTTCGACCACCTGGGGTTCTTTAACGTGCACTGACATCGCACAGCACACGGGCCTCAACATTTCGCCTGCAGCCGTCGCGGCCGGGATTTTTCCTGTCTTTGAATGGTGCACCAATGTCGTGTGTAGTCCACTTTGAGGCATTGAATTGCAATCCGTTTTCACGCAAGCTGCTGATAGACTTGTTGCCAAGCAGACTAATGTAAGATAAAAATATTGCTAACCGCAGTGGAAAAAGAAAGAAATCCTGACCGTTCTCTACAAGCATTTTTTTTTTCATTCCGAACGCTCTTCCGCTGGAACTCCCATCTCTTCAACTCTCTCATAGAATGCTTCCTGAACTGTGAGCTCCGGCTTGTTTGGAGTCAACTCCCTTGCTCAGTTGTTGGCATTATTCTTTTACTATATTTTATTTGTCTCCTCAAACTCGCCGTTTCGTTCACCAACACTGAATTATATATATATATATATATATATATATATATATATATATATATATATATCGTGCTCTTTGGCTGTGGCTATGCAAGTAGTCAAATAATCTTAACCTTATGCTTTGCCTCGGAAACTAATCGTTAGTCTATCCTGGTCCTAATAAGATAAACCTTCCATCCAGCTCAAAACGAAAACTTGCAGTGCGTCGAATCAAGCAGGAAGAAGTTGTATATTCTATCAAAGACCTACTAAACAACGAAACCTTCTTAATATTCCCGCTGAACCTCAAAAACTTGTCCTACATGCACTTTTCTAGTTCACTGAGAACGGATTTTGCGCAGCAACTTCACTTTCTCACGAAACGACACTCACAGAACAAGATTAAGCGCGCTTGGAGAACTCCGGCTACTTTCGGACTGTCGTATTGGAAACGAACTGACCACTCTCTCACGAAACATCTGTGAAGACGAGATCCTTCATTGAGATGTATTCTTTGGGGAAAAAATCGTGCTGGGAGTGCACGGTAAGTGCCTCTCCAATGAGGACACCTCAATCGAAACACTCACAGGGGAAGGCAAGAGAAATAAGATAGTGGAAAAGGAAGGACCATCTTCTAGACACACTGCCCCGCCACGGTGGTCTAGTGGTTATGGCACTCGGCTGCAGATCCGAAGGTCGCGGGATCGAATCCCGGCCGCGGCGGCTGCATTTCGATGGAGGCGAAATGTTGAGGCCCGTGTGCTGTGCGATGTCAGTGCACGTTAAAGAACCCCAGGTGGTCGAAATTTCCGGAGCCCTCCACTACGGCGTCTCTCATAATCAGAACTGGTTTTGGGACGTTAAACCCCACAAATCAAATCAATCATCAATCAATCTTCTAGACACAGGAGACTACTCCCACAGCCGAGCGTCAGGTCAAAGTACCTCTGTCCCCATTATAAAAAATAGTGGGTGCCCGGCGGCACTGGGAAGACGCCCAGTACTCTTCGCACCCGACACTTTAACGACTAGGCCACTGATGCTGTTCCTCCATAGCACCCACCTGGAGGTAACTCCTTGCAGTGGAAGTGGTCGAATATTTGGCAGTCAGACACCCCATAAACCTCGTCCCCGTGAGAGATCATCTTTCATCAAATAAAGGTCTCTCTTTCTCTCTCTCTCTCTCTGGACATACCGCTGCAAATGCGGCTTTCACCTGATTTTTGCCTGTGTTAAAACACAGCGCCGGGTCGTCTACAACTGGGTGTTGAATTTACTAATGTATGTTCCTTTATGATCAAAATTATTGGCACGTAAAACTTTAGTATTTCTTATGACTAAAACGGCTCGTACCGCTAGGTTTTAAATGGCGACGGCCACTTCGTGTAAACAAAACACTGAGTATTATTCTCGTTCCATATAAAGAAGCACATCGCATTAATCTCGTTCCATATAAAGAAGCCCATCTAGAGTAGCACTGTGACCAATTCCACGACAACAATAAAGCTCACACGAAGTCCAAGCACATGGACGCATCATATGTTGACACGAAAGTACGCGAAGTCTGGAACATAACGTGAAAAGGTCAGGTCAACTTAAGCACGTCCGACGAGCTTACACCAGATACAAAGTTCCGTTCTCTGTAGTTTACGAGGACATCACTCGTTTCCAGAAATTTGTTGAGTGTCAGAAATGACCACACTTGCAATGCATGCGTCAGCCATAAACGTAAAGTGTTGCTGAGACTGAACAGCCTGAGGTCGTTCGCCACTAAATCGCATAATTTCTTTTATTTTTTTTTATTCTTGTCATGAACACCCTAGTAGAGGATGCTACACTCCTCAACCACGTGGTCACAACTGCACTGTGCACGTTGATCTCGTGAACTATTTATTTGTTTACTATGTACTGAGCCGTAGGCGGCGCACATACGTTTCAAGGGCTTGCATCCAAGGTAGATGGGATTTTAACTTCATGTGAAGGAGCAATGCAAAATAAGTCTCAATATTTTCATTTCCGATCCAACCATGTCACTCTGCAAGCACATACTTAAATCAGTCTTAGCGCATGCCCACATCAACTTTTATTATAGAAAGTCTGAACGTGGCATGCTTTACATACGCTTGTACGCCTCAACACTTTCAACATTACCAGATTTGCCGCAGTATCTAACCCCAGCGTATGTGACCAAAACACTTCGTGTTACGAGTTTGCAGAATCCAACAGTGGCTGCTTCTGAACAAAACGAAAATCCAAAGTTTGGATAATCATCCGTCCTAAAGAAACCTGCGTCATTGGGAAGAATCCATCACAGTATTTGCGTCCTCTCTTTCTGTGTTATCTCTGGAGTCGCCCATGTGTTACTGAGCGGAGTTGTGGGGATTTATATACACTTCTCTATTTCCCCCGTAACTACACATAAGTTCTTCCTGCTCTTCTTGCAACTTTCAGAAATGCGTTTTCTCCATCTATTGCTGCGTACTTATCATGAACTACTACAGCTTTCGTGGAAATTCTCGCAATTGTCTTTGCAAGTTATGCCGCGTTAGCACGCCCTACTGCGCAGCAGCAGCTATCACAGTTGGGAATACGCGCATATCGTGAAACAGTTCATTCATGCGGCTGTTTACGCAACGTAAGAAAAACCCTCTGCTGATTGCTGTACCTAAAAAATTCATCCCAAGCAGACACGTTAAAGAAGCACTTTAAGCCTTGCAAAAAGGCGATTCAGAAAGCTTCCAGCTTAGCAGACCATTCTGTAAGACACTAACAGGTCTACATTTTCATCAAACGACAACAGAGCTGCCGGGATCAACGCGTAATGTCGATGCGCTGGCGATTTCACAAGGCAAATACATAGCTGTCGTTCCTATTAGGTAAGTGATGCTGACGAATTGCGCAAGTCTCGCGCAAGTGTTTCAGTAAGCAAACTGGGGGAAAAAATGAGAAATCCAAGTGGGTTTAACAAAACTAAATTGTGGGGCTTTTACATTAGCGCAGTCGTTGCTACATCATTTCTCAGACAACGTACACCGACTCCTAAACGCTTTACAGGTATAATACACAAGTGGCGCGCTCTTACGAAACATACTTCTCACTAACACCTCCAGTAAGCATGCGCGAAGGACGTAGTTGTAAAGTAGCTTTACGAAACAGAATAATCCCATCTTGTCGTAGACAGGCACAAAATAGCAGGCTTCGGAAAGGGCAAGTACACTCGTACCCTCAAAAGTGCCCTGCTCTTAGTGAGGGGCTTGTACAAATATATGTAAGCGAATGTTGCCGAAGCATAATTCCGAACAAAAAGTGCGTCATGCTTTTCAGTGATGGAAGAACTGTGAAAAACATGTGACATTATCGGAAAGACTGGCGTAGAATAGCACATGGTATTAGTCTGCTAATGCTGGCCTGCTTGCAACAGCGACATTTGGAATTTGTTGCGTAAGTCAAGACACCTCGCACAAAAAAAAGCTGTGTGAAACAAGTGCAACGAATAGCTGTTTTTCGCGGAGAAATGCCGAGAAACCTGCGACAACTGTGCCGTAGTAAAAACTAGTTCATGATAATCGCAATAAAGCGGTACCTCCCATTACTGATGCGAAAACAAAGGTAAGTTTATCAAATGTTCACTTCGTGTATATACCAGTTTATTGTGAAGCACTAGCAGGGCCACTGCCGTTTCCGACATAACCGCTGCGCCGCTATTTGCGTATTTTCATATTTCGCTGCATTCAGACTTGTGTCTGAGAGGTGTAACCATGCAATTCTGAACGTATAAAAAAAAAATAACATCACAGTGGCTGCGCTCGAAAGTATGTCGCAAGTATCTTTTTTTATTGTTTTGTTTACCTGTCTGTATTCATCTTACAGCCGTAGCAACTGTCATATGAAAATTGACGCTTCATCCTTATTTAATTTATTTCAGTAAAAAAACTGAGTCATCACGAATGTCTTCGCCGAATGATAGAATCGAAGTTATCGTGGCAATTTTGCGATGCAACGTTTTTAGATGTTCACTGTAGTTCAGTGGCTTTCTCTGTAGTTAAATAGTTGTTGCATTCTTTTCATTTACTGATTTCCATATTTATTGTCAGCAGTATAGTACGGCTTCAGCAAACGGCGCTCCCGCTCGAGTCGCTATGTGTGATATACCTGTGACTGTCGATCAACACCCTGGTACACTACCCTGCTATAATGTCCGCCTACACACCTTGAAGATGACACATGCTGAATCCAGAGTAAAAAGTGTCGACGCGAAGCAAGTAAAGGGCAGCGTTCTGCTCCGCCGCCCTTGCTCTTTCCCCAAGTTCCGACAATGGTTCGGGAAGTCTCCAAAAGCCTCGCGCACAAGTCTCGCGGAGGGGATCGCCAACATGATCACTTAAGGCTTTCAAGGCCCCTCAGCAAGTCTAACCATTTTGAACTTACGAGTGCGGTGCAAGCATTGAGCGCTCACGGTAATGTGTGCCAAGAACTGCAACAACGCGGAAGGCGTTCAAATTTCAAACTGGACATTTTATACTGTTCTTATCGCAAGCACCCAGCTCCAAGATGAGGAGGATGACGTCAGGCACCGTATGTTCCTTACGGCTGGCGCGTGATGTCGACCGCAGTGGCACGTGACACCTGTCGAGAGCGCTCGGTGGCCTGCCCGAACCTATTATAGGTGTTCTGTGCCCGAACCAGTCATGCTACGGCGTTTCCGGCGGCTGCTTCCTCGGAGGGGACGAACTGAAACAACGGCGAACGTGTCGCCCCGCAGCATCGACAAGTGGCGAGGTCGGCATACTTCCAGTCGCTCTTGCTTCCTAAAATCTTGGTTTTCGACCGCTTCGAGTATTCTTGTATCAGCTAACGATGGGCCGATTTGAAACATTTTTGCGACAGAACGTCCTCTATGGACACTTAAGTGCCTCCAATGTATAACAAAAGTTTGCCAAGTAGCTTGTGGATGGTCTTTTCAGACTCCGTTGTTTTTCGCCCCAGGCCATATGGCCAAGCCAGTCGTGCATAAGTAAACGGTACTTGAAGAAGCCTTCAGAGAAGGGAACATGTCTTAGTCACTCAGGAAAATGTGGTTTAAAATGCGATTGCAGGCTCGTCGCTAAGCGAAAAATGCAGCGTCCAGTGGCAACGATGGTCACACTACAGGCCATGGTGATAGATCAGCCTAGAAATGTGAATTATCGCAAGATCCACACGCAACTAATAATGACCAAGAAAGCGTTATTCCCGACTCGTAAACACTGGTTGTAAAATTAGTGAACAAGTGGATGGAAGACCCACACACGGGGAGACGTCAGTTTATTTTGTCAGTATTCCGTCCATCGGTTTTTCACCCGGTTCGGTGCTCGTCGTTTCCTCGCTCATTGGATGAGCACAGACACACTTGAGCTTCCTAGAATGGATGTATCTTCTATCTCAGTCGCACGTGTGCCTACTTTGCCGTTTTCGCGGAGAACTGGGGAGCTGAGACACATGACCATCGAGTGCGATAACTCCCCATTAATTCCCCCTAACCTCCACCTTTCCATAACTGGGCTTTTGGGAGAGTGCCTTAGGGATATCCACCCTGGACGACCAGCTTCGCCTGGTTGAGAGGGCTTTTGAGGCCGCCCACGCTGAGGACATCCTGGAATGAGGAGGCCTCCCGGAGTTTTCAGAACATGCTTACTATCTGTCTGTCACTGTGACACTAAGTATATGAAGACCTTGCTATACCAGAGCGAAGCCTTCGCTCCCTGTCCCGGAGTGTTTGAGATGTCGTCGTCGCTTCCTCGACTTGTACTTCGCGCTGTCATTGAGATAAGATCCGTGTATGCGCGAATCGGGAGCGAAGGAGTAGAGGTAGATCTAGACGTGGGACCCAAATGCAGTTATCGCTAAACAGACATGCAAGCGTCATGCCGCGAAACATTAACTTCAGTGCGAAGTGTAAAAGAAAGATGGACACGATGTCTCATCAGTGAAAAACAACTTAATCAGGCGACTCGTTTTAGTCTGCCATAAGTGTGTCCGCAAAGGTAAACACGAATGTAAATGTACTTCCGCGCGAAATCCTGCTGCAAAAACACACTAAACGTGTTGCTCGTGTATAGGCGGGTAGCTCCTGCAAGACATTCTCTCTCTGTAAAGAAACAACTGGCGGAAAAGCAACGTGCACACGCACCATAGCCCCTACGTCTACCGCGAAGATAGCAGCGTAAAGAGAGAAACGAACTTGACCTCTGTATCTGACAAAGCGCGTCCCGAAGCAACCTAATGCGCCCTGTCGGGAACCAAGCTAGACGCGCACTCTCCGCGTGGGAACGGCGCAGATAAACGGAGCTCTGGGAACCGTAGTCTGCAACGTGTAGGCAACAACACGAGCACGTTCAGCAGCTCACTAAAAGCGGGAAAAGCACGGATATTAAGCAAATACCTAACCCAGAAAGAGAGGCGCAGATCGAGAAGCAAAGGACAAGAGGAAGCGATGGTAGGGTACAGCTTCCAATGGACTCGTGAGGAGAAAGGCCAGAGCCGGAAAGCCGCGAGGCGCCAACAGTGGAAGCGAATCGTCGCTGAAACGGCACCCGGGAGATTCATAATTCCTTCTTGTGCGTCCGAATCGCGAACAATACGTTGGTGAGCCGTGCCAGTGGTAACAGTTGCGGATAATGCGACGAGTGGAGGAACCAGGGAGAAAAGATATATAGGGAATGGCTGAAAATATAAATAAAAGGGAGAGATTTAGTAAGAGAGAGAACCGGATAAAGAATGAGCGGTCGGGAGTACGGGCTTCCATGGTCGCGACTTTGTCATCACTCACTGCTGAATTTTCAACGCGGTGCAATTCCGGACCTGGGCCAAGCTCCGGAAAAGTGGTGTGATCTGAGCGGTGTTTTATACTGGGGGGTCACTACGCAACGCAGTTTATTTTTCCTCTAAAGAGGGAGAGAAAAGGGAAAGTGCCTGTGTACGCCCTGACAGCCAACAACAAGAGCTGTTTAACGAGCGCTCTGGGGCCCATTATGAGATGTTAATAACTGTAGATAAGCCAGCTCTTTTCGAGAAGGAGAAAGAGGAAGCGAAAGGCACACGGTGACTGAAGGTGGCCTTCCTGGTTCTAGCATTGTCTTCAGTGTGTCTATATTGTCATTTACGGTACGTATTGCCGTCTCCTAAAAAAGATAAAAAGTACATTAAAAACTCATTAAATTCTATAGCCTGATCTGTTGATACATGAAGTTTGCCGTTGCTTTCAGTGATAACGCTGGTGTTGCCAATGACAGTCCGTTGACAGAGTACCGTTTGCAACATGGCCAGTTCATGTTAGCGTGGATTGCATTGACAGTACAGGTGACTGAAGCATTTAGATAGAGATCTCTTGCCCTATCATCGTTCACTGAACTATAAACCAGCGACATATGTTTCCGTACAATGAAACATAGAACTCCCGCACTGTCTTCTCTTGGCGCTGCTGTCTCCGCTGTTTATGCAGTATGTCGACATTCAACCAACTAGACCAAGTTAGCACTCTTCTAAAAGGTCAGTCTGCATGTGCTTTCTGTTGAGCAACCTTTAAAGGATTTAGCTCTTCATAAAGGACTATGACAGTGGTTACATGTTCTAAGGAAGAATGCGAGGTTTCGGTTTCGTGCTTTTCGGAGTTTATTTGAGATTTCGTAGAGATCTATGGCGATTAGATTCTTTGCGTTTCGTGAAGGCTGCGCTGCTTGTTCTTTCTTTCTTTCTTTCTTTCTTTCTTTCTTTCTTTCTTTCTTTCTTTCTTTCTTTCTTTCTTTCTTTCTTTCTTTCTTTCTTTCTTTCTTTCTTTCTTTCTTTCTTTCTTTCTTTCTTTCTTTCGTGGGCGGCAATCTTTATTATATATAGACTAAGCGTCTGCAGTGATATGTTGTCTCAAGCATGCGAAGAAGCAGTCGGTGACTGTGTATGACCGCATATTTCCGCTTAGTCTTCTAGAATGATGGTCCACAGTTACACATCCTCGCTCAATGACTTACGCCTCAGAACGTGTCTTCTACTTAATTATCAAGAAAAAAATCCCTTTTCCCACCAGAATGCTAAGCAACGCATACACGAAATTTTCTGCGTACAAAGGATGACGTATCTTTGAAACGGGCTGAGAAACATGCGTAGAATGGAACAACAACGGGAGAAGAAGAAACATCCTGGCCAGCACAACCTCCCGATCCCGTATCTGTAGAACGGCGTCTTCCTCCTAAGAATCCAAATAGAAGAAAGAAATAAAACAGACAAGGCTCTCGGCAGTGGGAGCCCATCGCAAGAAGCGATCTGCGGCTTGCCAGACACCCCGGTCCTTCTCGGCAAATCACGTGGAAGAACCGAGCAGTTGGATGGACGAAATCTTGCTGTGCCCGGTTACACTCGGCTTCCCCGGGCATTGAGAATGACACATGTTCTCTAATTTCCCTAATCGCTCAACCCTGCGGAATATCAGACTAGAGCGGACCCGACGTGGACCCTCGGCCGCCACTGCCCCGGCGGGGCACCTATCGGGACGTAATCTCGCGAGTCGGAACCATCGCGCGGTCGACGTCCTACCGACACAGGTCTGCCTGCCTTGTGTCACGTGGGGACGTTCTGTTGATACAGACTCGTGCACGACAGGCGCGTCCCTCCAGACGTAGTCGCGTCGCTGTAGAATGCGTTAACTTTCATTGGTCCTGTCTGCTGGAATCTGCTGACCGATTCTCTCTGCAATGTGCGACTAACATAGGCAGCAACAGTGTAAGCTCGTTGCCTACCATGCGCACGTGTTCAGGCGCTCAAGACGCATGTTTTATTTTATGGCGAATGAGATCGCCCCCCAGTTATATTTTTCGCAGCAACTAACACAGCTTAAGGTTTCACTCCTGTATCGCTCAATTCATCGCTCGCAGTAGCATCTGGGTTAACTAATGACCACTGTGGGTATTGGATTGCACTAAGACTTGACAGAGTCAAGATTTTTTCACAAGCACGGTGAATTATAACAACAATGTTGCTCGCGCGTTAAAAAAATTAGCATTGCGAGAAAACCATGTCCCGTGGAAGGTTCACAGGGAAAATATTCATGTTTTATACATAGCAGTAGACTGACAAACGCAGACATAGTTTCTGCGACACGTTTCGCCCAAGAGTACTCTCGTGTCAGGTACTCTTCATTCTGCGAACGATGCATGCTGGTACACAAGCTGTGAAAAACAGATACTGCTGTACTTTTATATATAATGTTACTTCTAACGTAAAAGCAGTGGCACTGACGTCTCCGTTCGTAACGCGGAAACAACAATCGTGCATATAGGAACATATTTATTCGCAATATGCTGCGAAGCAAGTTGTTCGGTGAGATCTTTAGTGACAGGTCTCACTTATACATATAAACGTCAGACACTTTTAGTCTACGTCATCAAACGCCGCGCGTGTAATAAAGCTCGACGCTTATCTAAAGTACGTTGTTATAATGACGTGCCTCTGCAACGACACCCAGTTGGCAAGAGCGATGGTAACAGAGCAAAGTAATTTTTTTTCCTCTCTATCTCTCCAGAGTAATGACGTGCACCTGGTTGAGGTACGAACTCTTTAACTTCTGATTAACAGAGGTAATAAAGAAAATGGATATATCTGGTACATACCATTCCTTATTATTGTACGTAATCCAGCAAACATTTCAATGTCAATCACGGCGCTACCAATAACAAAGTATTGAAATAATCGTGAAGCCGTACTGTCACACTCCGATCGAACGTACGGCACTCTGGCGGAGGCCATAGAGAATCATAACACAATTTTCGGCTGCGCCGCGCTAAAATTATGCCGTGCACTAACTTCTAAAGAAATCCTTCTCTTGTACAGGGAAGCTGTGTTTGACTGGGGTCCCACGTATTCTACGTGTCCGTGCGTCATGGTAAAAGTGTGGGCCGATCCCGAAAGCAGTCAAATCCGACGGTGTGCCGAAGTCGCGAAACCGCCGTATGTAGGACTCACATGCAAGGGCTACTTCTTCTTCGTCTAGAGAAAATACGAGCCTATCCAGAAAACATCGCAGTCTACCATATTTTCTTGAAAACTATCAGTGACCTACTCATAAATCGAACAATATCTCCAGACATACCCAAGTGTGATACCGAGATATCCTTGAACCCACATTTTGCGTGGGTTAGCCGGTATGACATTAACCTGTGATCCTTGTTGGAAACTTCAATATGTACGTTTCAAAGTCAGACAACAACTAGTTCACTCAGTTTACGCTATAAGATCCTGGATTGAAGTGCTACAGCGATCTAAGCCACATAGCTGCTCTACAGCAATCGTGCATAGGTCCAACTTTTTGCCAAGGTGCTTTCTAAAGGCGTAACCTAAACAATAATTGTCATCGCAGAAATAACGAAGCTGACGTCAGTACCTTTACCAAACGGTGAGAAGAAATGCAAGTACATTTGTCTAACCCAGTGTTGTGTACTACAATTTCGCTCGTCATCCATCCTAACACAGCAAATTGGCTCCTCAACATTTTTTAACAGAAACGTGCCAGTAGAGACGATGCTGTACTTACACCAATTACGTTTATATTCCTACTGTTCGGTTTATAATTCGAGGAGGGGTTGCAATGATGTCTTCTAATAGAAATGCCGTAAGAATTACGCTCAGCTACCCAACAGTAAAGGTGTCACAGCAAAGTATGACAGAGGCTACAAGATAATTTACGTGATAATTGGTATGCTAGTTAAGTCCAGAGAAAATAAATGAGGTATTTGTATTTTATAGCTATAATGGTAAGCATTGAATGTATTCTCTGCATCCACATCTTTAAAAAAATCCATATATGTCTCCACTTAAGTGAAATGCTTCCATAACAGAATTCGACAATATCGTCCGGCTGTTATACTATACTACGGTTCATTTTCCTATGTGCCTGCTCACCATCTTCCTAGTTTATAGCTTTCTTCGTCGTACCTTGAACGTGAAACATGATCGGGAAATAGTCCTAGGAAATTGATATGCAGAGTCGTAAAATTTACCATAATGGCTCCCTTATTGTGATATCATCAGTAGCTTTGCACATTCATTTAGAATGCATATTGCACAAAGTAATTTGCATTGGCGCTTCCGCCAACCATTCAGATTTTGTACTTCGCACAAATGTAACCTCATACCGAGATTGTACTGATTTCGTGAAACACAACGAGCAGTGGATGGGTAAAACCCAAACTCGTTAAATTGGCGTTAAGTCGTCTTGTAAACGTGACGCGAAGCCTAACAACAACAGACCGCTGCGTACTGGCGCTACAGTGCAAGTATACGTTACGCTGCGTATATCATATCAACAAATTTTAACTTACCAGTTAAATAAGGAAGCAGGCAAAACACCTTGGGCCACCAGCCGACAAGGGGATTCATCACGGCGACTCTCCTGGTGACAGAGCACACCCGGAACCTCGACTCGGCGTAGTGCACGCCGAAAACGGTATGCGGGTAACAGTGAGGCGTCGAGGAAAGCGAGAAAAATAAAATTTTTCGACAGGGAGCCAAAAGTCGCCAAGTTTGTATCTCACGGAACAGCGAGCAGTATGGTAGTGCGTCCGGCTTTCATCAAGGACCGAGATATGCACCGTCGGTACAAGTTGCTATTTTCGCAGCTGCGTCACTCGAATCACGTGCAACAAGGAGGAGCAGTCCCATGACAGACTAGAAGAAGTAAAAAATAATGGGCAAAGCTGGTGCAACGTGTTTGCCTCGACGACAACCCGTGCGACCGGCGTGCGTGAGTGACTCCTTTTTTTGAGGTGAAACCTTGACTGGGACGGTGCCAGTGGCCCCCGCGTCACCCTCGCCACCCTCTTTCGGCCGGTGGGCCCTCCCCCCTTCGCGCAGTTTGTTTTAAGGCCCCGGGCTCGTCGCTTACACAAGAGCGGGCAGGCGTGGCCATCGTCTCGCGCCACACACGGCGCCTGCGCGGCCTACTCCAATCCCGCGGCTCCACCAGGTTTCGGTTTCACTTTTGCGGTCCGCCGCCGAGCGCTCTTCACGTCGCCGCCGCGCCGCCACCGCAGATGCCTGCTGGCTCTCTTTTATTCTTTTTTTCTCATCGCCCGATTACTCTGCGTGCCCGCTCGCTGTCTCTGCCGACGTTTGTTTGCTTTACGGTTTCCCTCGTCGCTGTCCGCAAAGCGCGGCGGCTTGCGCCGCGGGTTCTGCTTCGCCGCACATAGAGTAATGGAGTGGCAGAGCACGCTCTACAGGACAGAAAGGCAGAAAAGGAACAGTGTGTTCGTGTCGACATGGAGATGAAGTTGTTCGTGTCAACCGCAAAATCCCGACGTCCCACGTAGCTTGCATGCCTTCCTGTACTACGAAAATTTATTTTTTGTGGGCAGTATTGCCGAGTACTTGTGTGTGGATGTGCTGTGATACAAGCCGCTATTCAAGTAGAAACCACTCTTCTTTTTCTTTCCTTTTAACAGTGAAGGTAAACTTGTGGGACATCGGGGGAAACTATCAACAGCAGGAACTAAGTGTGCATGCACTTTTTCTATGAAATGCACATCATTTGCGGGCGCACTTCTTTCTTCACTTGGGATGATTCCCCAAGCCCATCACTACGTAAAAGAGGGGGCCTTTCAATAGCGTAGCGTAGCGTTGTATAGAACAGCGATTATGTGGGAAGGGAAGTGAAGGTGAAGAGGAGAGGAAAGAGTAAAGCATAGCAAAGCCTTGTGCAGTATAATATAGCAATGGGTGGGAGGGGAAGTGAGCATGAGTAAGAAAGAAAGAAGGAGGGGAGTGGGAGAAGCACAGCGTGGGAATGTGTAGTATAGTACAGCAAATGGTGGGAAAGGGTGGTAAGCGTGGAGAGGGGGAATGAAGAGGGGAGAGGTTAAAGCATATGACAAAGCCTTGTATAGCATAATATAACGAGGTGGTGGGAATATAAAGTGAGGGTAAGAAGGAGGGAAGAGGGTAAATCATAGCGTAGGCATCTACAGTATAGTATAGAAAATTATAAGGAAGGGAGGCAAGGGTGAGGAGCCATAACTTGAGGGCGAGGAAGGAAAATAGCAGGACGTCACAACCGCGCATTGCCCACCAAGCCAATTTGAACTTAGACACGTTACCCAAATCACGTAACGTGACGTCGCGGCTAGCCACGCGACACATTCCTGCCAAAACCATGTAACAGCTAGTCACGTGACAAATCACATGACTTATTTCACCTTGTAGAATCCTGAAGAAGCTAGGTTTGCCGGAAGCTTCGCCTTACACCACTAGCGCAAGCTTTCCACTTTTTATTTTTCATTCACTATTTCCATTATTTTCAGGCTTTATGTTTAGGCAGATACCAAAACAGGCACGAATTCGTTAACCGAGCATCCGCCAAACTTACAGCATCGGCGTATCCTGCCCATGAATATCACTTCAAGAGGATCACCTCAAAAAATATATGCTCTTTCTCGTTGGGCCATTTTGCTGACGTAGACTTCAATATAACAGAGCTCACGGGTTCGTGAAACCAGCGACAATTAGCAGTAATTCGTTTGCTGTCTCTGCCTCTGTAGTGTAGTTACGTCTTCCACAGAAAACATACTTGAGGTCACACTGGTCTTTCACTTCAGGTAACATTATTAAAATCGATCCCCTTACTAGCCACAGTTGACTGAACCCAACCACGATGGCGCCGATAAGGTAAAGTGAATACAGGAAAGCACGTGTAGTACGATTTCGAAGCATCAGCAAATAGAACATTTGTCTTCTGTTTAACATACCCCTATTCGGCACATTACTTATCCCTCCACTGTGTGTTTTTATTGATCTTGACATATATAGCAACACACGAACTACTTAAAAGCTGAAGGGAAGGTTCTAGAGTTCCTTTTTCGAAATGAAGTTCCTTAACGCTTGCTTACAACACAGCACACACGCTTTAAATAACACGCGCATGAGAATCCGGCTAACGCGGCTGAAAATATCGACCCTGCTCACCATTTCTTACCGTGGCAGACTTGCACTTCTATACAAAAACGTACTGTAGTCAAGGGATACGCACGAGAAAACCATATCCTAGGGACTTGATTGGCTAACAAGTGAATAATATTGTTTGTGAACATTATGTGAAAACCACAGCGCCTACGAAACCAGAGTGAATATCCGTGTCCTACCATTCGGTACCACACTGAACGTAAGCGTCGCGCAGTCCTCTAACCAGCTTCAAATAACACACAACGTGCCGCCCCGTTCTGATAAAGATGTAGCATGATGGAATCAAAATTAACTGCAATACCCGTCGGCAGGGGCGATAATATCGCAGTTTCTTACCGTTGGTGCTGGTGGGCATTGTCTCTGAAATGGAGTGTGCTTAGAGCATATCGACGAACTGTAAGGAAACTTACAAAGAAAAGAAAGCGCGAGTGAAAAAAACAGATGATGTGAGAGGAAGCATGTCAAATGTACTGACTGGTTTATTTCCAAAAACCACGGCGTCCCCAAGAAAACAAGTTACAGCACGCATAATAACGATACAAGGTGCTCACGTTATTTGCAATATTTTCTTTTTTTGTGTGTGTGTGTATTCTTCTATCACTTTTTGTTGCATTTACTCGTCTTCCCGACACAGCACAGTCAGCCTCTCCAAGAAATGGCTACCCTGCTTGTCCTCTTGTCTATTCCCCCTTTTCCTCTACGTATTTATTGCGAAAACCTATAGCTCCTTCGTATTCTTTACAGGTAATCGAATCCAGTAAACAACACGCGTGTCGCAGTCATTAAATTTATTTGCATGCGCACTCTCAATCCCTTTATGCACTGGGCCCCGGAAACCCGCTTGCACAAGTTGGTCAGTTCGCAAGGCGCAGAAAGCACAACTTTAGCAGTATTCATCAGCTATCTTTATCATTTTGTGCGATGCGTCATGTACGTACGGTACCGCAATAAAGTTCTCATTGTTAATTTCATGATTATCCCCGCCCCTGTAGACCGCATTCAAAAGATTGCATCCTTTAGTGAGGCCAATACGGAGTGTGTGTAGGAGACGTGACAGCCTTGCAACGCTTTGTTGTGAATGCGTGTTTGGGAAGACGCCGTTCTCAGGAAAAGATCAGTTGTCGGTGCAAAACCCTTCCTCACCTGTATATGCGTTTCTTACTCATGGAGTTTCTTGCTTCCTTAGCACACTCTTGCACAATGCATCGTATTAGCATAATAACTTATCAAGAAAGTATGCTTACGAATTGGAATGCCACGGAATGTCTTGTAAATTTGTTAAATAGCTCCTAGCACACCCGTCTCCCTTAGGTAAAGTTAGATTTTAGTTGGTCTCTGTCTCTTCTTGCTAGGGTATAATTTCTTATAAAGCCATATTTTCAGAGATAACGCATAACTGGGCTGTGCAAAACAAAGTAAGACACGCACGTGGACGCATTGTTGCAATGATCAGTAAATACAAGTGGGGCATAAAGTTCAAACTCCGTTAATATCAATCTGTGAAGCCGATACACGTAAAAAAAAAATTTTACGACGACGGCAGACGCTTTGGGTGCCTACGTCCTTGCACGTACATTGAGTCTAACAGCGAAATGTGAAATCAACTGTCAAGTGTGAAAAACGAGCCCAGGTAAGTTGTTCGAGGAAAAGGAATCCCTTGTAACTGGGGTCATCGCACCGCATTATCAATAATTCAGATCCCAGGGTGTCACAAAGGTATCATTACGCAATTACGATCTTCACCGTGTGTTAGACATCGAAAGGCAAGGACGTGACTGAGTATGCCATCGACGCACAAATTAGCAGATAGCATTAATCGAGAGAAAAACAAATATTTTACAGAAGTTAAATAAATACAGCTATCATATTGCAAAAGCTGTAAAACAATTACGATACAACGCTTGCTTGAACACGGGCACGATATTTCGACTACTGAAAGGCGCTCGTCCTGCTGCCTAGTCTTTCTAAAGTCTTCATATTTTTAGCAGTACTCTAATACTGCGTTTAGATGGGCTCTTCGATTCAAATGAGCACGACAATTTGCGCAGACATTTTTGGAAAAGGGTACATACGTGCGAACTCCAGCACTGGTCCGCGCGTTCCTTGTTTTGCGTTGCTGTAAGAAAAACACACATTTTAAAATAACAAGATAACACTCAAAACAGGTACAGTAAAAAAGGAACCCAAGGAAGGACAGAAGCGTAGGTTGTTTGGGACATTAACAGCGGAAAAAAAAATTGTGGGACCCGCAAGCTTCGCTTAAGAGTTGAACGCGATAGCAATGCCATGAAACCACGGTGCGCACTCAGAGAACCTCGCGCGTATAAACACATGATCACGTTGCGCTGGTTATATTCGAGAAGAGTACGAAACACCTCCCCCCCCCCCCCACCCCTTTTCTTTAATGGATGGCGAAGATTTATGCGTCGCCATAAGCCCGGCATGATTTTTCAGGTGACCAAGATGACGTATCAGATGACGCGCATGAAAATAAGATGCTCATGTACGTGCAGTAACTATAGTGGCTAATGCCTAATATTAAGGTTCCTGAAGAACACTAACGATGTCTTTATTGCGAGGCTGCTCGGGAATCAAATCACAGGTAATGAAGTGGTAATGAAGTGTCTTTAAACAGACAATAAAGAGAGAGACATACTCTTTATTTGGAAAAACAGATTCTTGCGGCGTGTGTATGACTACCGCTGACATGCTACTCGGTGTAGGGATGGGGAAGGGGGACAATAAAGAAAAATTCACAGCATATTCACGGAGTGAATGATGATGAGTGGGCGAAGCTCCGGAGGTTCACCGTAGATCGTGCCGGGTTCCGGATTAATTTAGTTAACGCGCACGCTACGAATCCTTATGGTTCAACTACGCACAAGTGAAATCTCCCACCGGCACTTCATTGCAAGTCAAGATCCAGTGCCTATATATATATATATATATATATATATATATATATATATATATATATATATATATATATATATATATATATATATATATATATATATATATATATATATATATATTGTTACGAGCCACACAGAGCCTTAAGCGGGTCTTTTAATGCGTATGGATGGGCCGAAGCTTCAGTCCGTGGCGATGGCGCTCAGAACTTCGTTCTCCTCTTCCCTCCTTTGCGCTTCCTCTGCTTTTCGCTCCCGTATCGCTAATAAGCTAACATTTCTCCTCTCCCAGACGAAGCCCTCCGGGCGAGTCAGTCTTGCTTCCGTTCGGTGAAAGGCTTCAGACGGGCAACATGCGTCACGTCAGTCTTTGAAGAGCGTCGACCACTTGAAGTGAGGCGTGCGATCTTATAGTTGACCTCGCTTAAACGCTCAAGAATTACGTATGGTCCTGCATAGTCCGCGAGCAGCTTCTGGCACAAACCACGTTTACGCATTGGAGTCCACAACCACACGAGATCACCGGGAGAATAGGTAAGATTTCTGTGTCGTCGGTCGTAGCGACTTTTGGAGTAGTCTTGGGATGCCAGCGTCCGTAATCGTGCAATTCGGCGGGCCTCCTCCGCACGACACAATGTTTCCGCCACAGACGAATCTTCATGGATAACAAAAGAAAACATGGTATCGAGCGTATGACGAGGTGGGCGAGCGTAGAGAAGGTAAAAAGGGCTATAGCCTGTCGTCTCGTGTTTCGCCGAGTTGAAAGCGTACGTCATGAACGGCAGTACTTCATCCCAGTTTTTGTGGTCTGAAGCGACGTACATGGACAACATGTTAATCAATGTTCGGTTAGTGCGCTCAGTCAGGCCATTTGTTTGTGGATGATACGCGGTTGAGTGTCTGAACTTAGAGGCCACAAACTAAGTAATTCTTCGACGACATCGGCTGTGAACTGGCGACCACGGTCACTTATTATCACGCGAGGCGGCCCGTGTCGGAGTATGACGGAATGCAGGAGAAAGTCGGAGACCTGGGCTGCGGTGGCGGAAGTGAGCGCTGCCGTCTCGCAGTAACGTGTCAAGTAGTCAGCACACACTATTATCCACCGGTTTCCTCTAGGTGAACGCGGAAACGGTCCGACCAGATCAATGCCGACTTTTTCAAAAGGCGTACTAGGGGGCTCTACTGGTTGTAAGTGACCGGCTGGAGCTGAAGTGGGTCGCTTGTGACTCTGACACTGCGCGCAACTGGCTACGTAGGTTTGAATCGTTTTTCTCATTTGAGGCCAATAAAATCGATCTCTGGTGCGGCTAAGTGTCCGCGCTGTGCCAAAGTGACCAGAAGTTGGATCATCGTGCGTAGTACGCAGAACAGATGCTTGGAGAGATTGCGGAACCACCAGCAGGAAGCGAGCGCCAGTCGTGGACAGGTTCCTCTTGTAGAGGAGACCATCTCGGATGCAAAATCGGTCGTCGCTAAAATCGCCTTGCGAATCAGAGAAAAAGCTTTTCAAGCTTGGGTCTTTGCGCTGCTCGGCGGCGAACGTCAAAGCGTCGGGAAAGTCAGGCGACAGGACGGCGATAAGGTGGTCAAAGTTCTCAGCTTTAGAGTCTGTTGTACATAATGGCATCCTAGAAAGGCAACCCGCGTCAGCATGCCGACGGCCGCTCTTGTAAGAGATAGTAAAGACATACTCTTGCAGGCGCAGAGCCCATCGCGCCAGGCGACCGGATGGGTCACGAAGGTTAACCAGCCAGCACAGGGAATGGTGGTCGGTGACGATGGTTAAGGGTCGACCGTAAACATACGAGCGAAACCTCTGCACGGCAAAGACCACCGCTAAGCATTCCTGTTTAGTTACGGTATAATTTCGCTCTGGCTTGCTTAATGAACGGCTCGCGTAAGCGACGACGTGTTCTCGGTTATCTGAGCGCTGAACGAGAACGGCACCGATTCCAACTCCACTGGCGTCCGTGTGAATTTCTGTCGGAGACGAAGGATCAAGGTGGCGAAGTATTGGATGTGTGGTTAACAGGAACTTCAGTTGGCGGAATGCTGCAGCACACTGAGGGGTCCACGTCCTTGCGTAAGAGGCATGTCAGGGGGTGAGCTACATCCGCGAAACCGGGTATGAACCGCCGGAAGTAGGAGCATAGCCCGAGAAAGCTACGGAGCTGTTTCACTGACTTAGGCTGCTCGAACGCTTCAACGGCAGCCGTCTTCTGCGGGTCAGGTCTAATGCCGTCCTTATCAACGAGATGTCCCAGCACCAACGTTTGGCGTTCGCCAAAATGACATTTGTTTGAGTTTAGCACGAGACCAGCGTTCTTAATGCAGTTGAGTACAATGTCCAGACGAGTGTTATGCTCTTGAAATGTACGTCCAAAAATTACTACGTCATCCAGGTAGCACATACAAATCTGCCATTTTAAACCACGCAAAACAGTGTCCATGAATCTTTCAAAGGTCGCAGGCGCATTGCACAATCCAAACGGTATGACGTTGAACTCGTATAGTCCATCAGGCGTGACGAATGCCGTTTTTTCCTTGTCGTCTGCATGCATTGGGATTTGCCAATAACCGGATCTGAGATGAACGGAGGAAAAGTAGGAAGCGGAATGCAGACAATCGATGGCGTCATCGATACGCGGCAGCGGATAGACGTCTTTTTTGGTAACCGAATTCAAGCGGCGGTAGTCAACACAGAATCTCCACGTGCCATCTTTCTTCTTGACGAGAATAACGGGAGCGGCCCAGGGACTTGCTGAATCTTGAATTATGCCCTTTGCTAGCATCTCTTGCACCTGATCGTTGATGACCTTGCGTTCTGCTGGTGCCACTCTGTAAGGTTTCTGCCTGATGGGTTGCGCCGACGCGGTGTTGATGCGGTGACGTATTCGAGACGCAGGAATTGAAGGTGGTTTGTTGCTCGTTGAAAAATCGAATACTTTCGAGTGCTTGGCCAGAACTTGCAAGAGCGCGCAGCGTTCGCTTTGGCTGAGGGAGTTGTTAACCATCTTTAGAAGTTGCGAATCTCCGGGGTCCTGGGAAGTTACGTGTAGCTCCTCGTTTGTAGCTTCAACCAATGCGACCAGCGTCATAGGGGAGTGAGGTTTATACAAAGCAAGTTTCATGCCACTGGGTAACACTGCAGGCTCCACTGAACTGTTACGAGCCACACAGAGCCTTAAGCGGGTCTTTTAATGCGTATGGATGGGCCGAAGCTTCAGTCCGTGGCGATGGCGCTCAGAACTTCGTTCTCCTCTTCCCTCCTTTGCGCTTCCTCTGCTTTTCGCTCCCGTATCGCTAATAAGCTAACAATATATATATATATATATATATATATACTTCAAAGATAAATCCTTGGCAGCAGGTCAATTATAGAATCAAAGGGTCATGTTGAAAAAACATAACATTTATTACGACGTTTCGGCCGCGAGACCGGCCTTTTTCAAGCTTCTACTTGAAAAAGTAGAAAAAGTAGAAAAGTGCCTTTTTCAAGCTTCTACTTGAAAAAGTAGAAGCTTGAAAAAGGCCGGTCTCGCGGCCGAAACGTCGTAATAATGTTATGTTTTTTCAACGTGACCGTTTGATTCTATATATATATATATATATATATATATATATATATATATATATATATATATATATATATATATATATATATATATATATATATATATATATATATATATATATATATATATATATGGGTTGCCGGTGAACAGTTCTCCAGCGCGAGCAGTTGGTATTTTTCAATCAAGAAACTTGCTAGAAGACGCTGCCTGCGCCAACGTTGTCTCTCGCGGGTGAGGGCGCGTTCTCCTTCTTTGCGAGCTGGTACAGCGTTCATCGAAGAGTGTTTCCATAGTCAACGCGCGCCTTTCGCTCTCTCTCTGTCTCTCTCTCTCTCTCTCTCACAAGACAGCGGATGGAAGAGTGAGAGAGCTCGCGCGAGGCTCCCGGCGGCGCGAGGTGGCTACATACATACTACTACTACTACTGCGACAGAGGAGGGATCGACCCACACCCTAAGGAGCTTCGCCCCTAAAATGTCGCTATATTGACTTTTCACATGCGTTGGAGCCAATCACCTGCATACGCGTTTTTTTTTTCTTTTTGCATCGGCAACTGCCACTGATCGAGAGGCCCTGGTGTCGCTGCACGGTTTGAATCACTCGCGCCGAAAAGAAGACTTGACGTCGTGATCTCGGCTAGCGACAGTGCGGTGCAGTGAGCTACAGTGGCCGTGATACGTAGCAACAATTAACTGTGGCTTACCGCACGTTTATTTATTGCCATACTTTATCTAACTCATCCTTCATTTATAATATGGAGCAATAAGAGGGTGCTAAACATAGATGCGCGGACTTCATTTGACAAAGCTACCCACCGAGCGGGAAAGGGAGCGCCACTTCAATTTTTTTAATTTCGTAGTTTTCATGCACACAACTGCGCTATTCTCGCCAGATATGGCAAAGTAGTTGTTACATAAACGTAATCGTTCAAGTCTCGCTCAACTTAATATTTCTCTTTAGTGTACCTTTAACTTCACCGCCTGTATATAGTTACTTTTTCACTGTTGTGTTCGCGCCCTTCAAATAGCACAGATGGTGTCCGGTACAGGCAGTAGCATGGCAATATCTAGGTTATGTGGAGTAGAACGACGGATGTAAGTACTGCGAGGTTGCACATTATGGCTTGCTCAATATGTGCGCATGGTGTTGTGCCACGTACCATAAAATTTGACACGTAATGGCTACTGCAGTAATCTATCATGACTCGTTGCAGAAGCATAATTATCGTGCGTCCTTTACATTGTTCAAGTTTATGCAAACCTTTTACGAATTGCAGTCCTGATGCGAGGCTTGTGGCTGTACCATCGCCGTCCTCTCTTTACGAATGTCTTACATTTGTAAATTCGGATGCGCGTGCCTCTCCCCTTCACATTTACAAACGTACATTTGAGCATTTATTTCCATTTTCCATTCTCCCAATGCAGCTGGAAGTTTTGATTATGGCTAAACTCCCTGGCTTTCTCTCATTTGCCTCTCTCTTTCTCTCTACGTGTGAAAACTAGGATGCATCGCTTAATAGTACTAATAATATAATTGATTGGGTTTCAAGTGCCAATGCCACGATATGATTAGGAAGTACGCGCTAGACGGGAGAACCAAGAATTTCGACCAAGTGAGGCTCTTTAACGTGCCACTAAATCAAAGTATACTGGAGTCTATAGCATTTCGCCTTCATCGAAATGCCATCGCTGTGGCGGAGATCGAACCCGATTCATCACTTCGGTTATGGTGCCTAATCCGAAATAGTCTCTTACATACAAATCTCTGACCACTTGTATGTGCCGGCATTCCCACACTAAATCATAAAATTCGAAGTCCCCAAATTTTTATGTGTGCGTTCGCGAAAGTTTAAGGCCACGCCGATATATAAGAAAAGACGTCCGTGTACTTTGGCAGAATTCTTAGACCTGGAAACAGAGCAGTGCAAATCCCTGCGTCGAGGCTGAGGAGCACACCGTGTCGAAGCCGGCTACAAGCCAGCGCGCGCAACATCTACGCGCCGAATTCGGGGTCATGTTCCGCATGCCAACTCCTCAGCGCCATTCGAAATCACGTCGGGCAATAAATAACTGAACTTGGGGCCCGCTACGAACGGGCCACGGCCTGCGTGGCGGTGGATTCATTGCTAAAATCCAGCTACACGCAATAAAGAAAAAAGAAAACATGCTATGCGGAGGGAGCGAAGCGGTGAATGTGCGATGATTTTCGGTTTTCGCAAGAAATAGTACAAATGGCACACCGCTATAGGGATGGAACGACGAAGTAAAAAGAGAATGGAGAGGAAAAGTGGGCGGCGTAGAGCCGAAATGCTCCACGGAGCGCGATCGCGCGTCTTGTGTGTAGCACGGTCGGGCGTTTTGACTGCGCACGTCGTGCCATAGCTCAATGGACACGTACTAGGCAAAGAGCCACCGCAGTTGGGGAGAGCTGCAGCTCTGCGAAAGGCGGGGGTATACGGCCGGGAAATAACCGATAACGTTAGATGCTACAGCCAGGCCCGTGGTTTTGCTTGCCGCAACTTTGTTGTTCCTGTTGGCCTCGCCTTTCTTTCTACCTTTACGTTTGGAATCATGGACTCACGTGGCGTTTTCTCCCTCGCTACCAGGTAGCGTGTAGACTCCGGAATATGAAAATAAATGCGGCCTTTCCGCCTTTTGCGAGGCCGATGCTGGTGTCGCCGCGTTCTGCTAGAGAGACTCGAACGGCGTATGTAGCATACGTCATAAAACCGAAAATCCACTCGACGACATTCTCTTTGTTCTCTCAATGTTTGTTTTCCTCTTGTGCATCAAGGAGTGAAGGTTCGATCGCGTTGGCAAGAGTGCGTGAAAATAAAGGCTGACCTTATACAAGAAAAAATGTGCTATTCAACACTTCTAAGTCTGTGGAACACGTGTTTTGCGCGAGGTGTTCAGCAAGGTTGCCCTCCACTCGTACTTCTGTCCTGGAAAGCTGTGTCGTCACGGTAAATTGGCAGTGTACTTCAGCGTGCCTTTTTCAGATGCAACGAAGCAAAATACGTAGACTCCAAGTGACCGCAGCACATGCACAGGCTAAATTTCGTAAGATACCGACTTGTATATTCGATGGTTTACTGCTGGTTACTCCTGGTCAAATACCAGCTGTGTAGCTACAGCTGGTATTTGACATGTGGATGCAATTTTATGTTAAGTATGGATATCCATCTAGTTCATCAAAATTTCGTGCACTGTAAATTTTTGAGCGAGAATGCTGACCAATTGTTACCCATATAACCATGGTCAGTGTGCCTGCTAAGCCAACAAACAGGAACTTGAGTGTCTCATGCATAGTGACAAGCAATATCTACAACTGCCGCGCCGCTCTCCCCCAGGGCCTTCGCGACTTCTTGTTTGTCATTAACGACAAAATTTACACGTGCTTCTCTGAGTGTAATAACTGTGCTTCCGTCGTCTCATCTACGCTTATGCACGCCGTGGCTATAAAATTTTGCAAAAGGAAAACAAACAAACCAAAAAAAAAAAGCGCGCTGTTCGGTCGTCATCTATCGATAGGCGCCCCGCGATCGCCATCATGCCGCGCCGCGGGCTCGTGCGAGCGGTCATTAGCTTTCATTAGGCATTCCACCCCGGCACTGGGTGGCTTCGAGGTGCAAGGGCGTTGGTGCACGTAGTCGGGTGCCTGCGCACGCGGAATAGAAAAGCGGTTGCGTAGACAACGCGGTGGGAGCGACTCCGTACCTGAGTTACGGGAGGACACTGACTGACGTGCGCAAGAACAAGGCGGTCGGGAAAAAAAAAATCCGCGAGGACGGGCGCTGCGATCTACATGCTTAACCAAGCACTGTCGCTTGATAAAAAAAAATAAAAGGAGAAATCTGCCGCGGCTTGAATTCCTAATATGTAGCGACGAGCCAGTGACATAAAAGCTCGATTAGTATGCGTCGTGGCACTGACTGCGCTTGCAGTGCCTGAACAGGGCTGGCCTGTGGGAAGCTACCGGACCAGACTGGTTCATTGCATAGCTGCTGACGGCGATGGTTACAGTTTGCGCGCGCTCTCTCTCTCGTTCTCTTCGTCGTCATCGTAATGCGCTGTTCGAGCAGGGCGCGTTAGCCTAGCGCGGTTATGCCCGCGCCGAGCATTTGTACTCCGCCGCTGCGAAGCTGCTATAAGCAGTGTCGTGCCTTGCGCGAGGTTTTGTTACACGCCCAGAATCATGTGCCTACGAAGCTGCAGCAACCACACCTGGCGTATTGGAAGCACGTTGCGAAGCAGCTGTGGAGTTATTCTTATTTTCTGTTTCGTGTAGGAGTAACTTGACCCGATGGGCACTTGTATTTAGGTGGCAACGCGGAGTTGAGATACAGATTTGTCAATCACGATACTAAAGGCAAAATGGATAATGCTCATCTCTTTTTTCGGTAGACTACACACGTTCAGCTGCTGAGCATCTACTCAGGCATAATTATTGCTTGCGTACATGCTCGCCGCGCAAAAGAAAAATAGGCGATTTGATGTCTGTCACACCCAGATGAAGACGCGCCTACCTACTTTCGCCCGTGTTACCCTCTACCTACCGTGTGCTTCGACAGATATCTCGTTTTATTTCTATAAAGAAACGCAACCACGTCGAGAAAACATATGTTTATTTTGAAGATGACAAGAAATATATATAAGCAAGGATGTTTAAGCATTACAGATAAAAGTCCAATATACAATTGCAGGTCATTAGTCATAACTAAAGTGCACGTTCGGGGCGTCTCTTTAGTGCCTCATATTCGAATAGAGCAGAGCGCAAACAAGCGAAGTGCGAAGTTCGAAACTATACCATCTTCAGCTTTATGCCTACGAGCTTCATGTTTTCTTCTTTATGCACTCGTGAATGATAGTTATTAACTTAGTAAACCACCAAGAAAACACTTTGTGATTGGTTCCATATGTGGCTTACGCAATGTACACCTTAGTCTATACGCCGTATGCGAGTCCTGAAAACCTGCATATCCCCGGTTGGTTTTTGGGGTACTACTAGGCTCCATGTTCGGGTCAACACTAGAAAACTACTGCGTGTTGCTGCGCGAACGGTATGTTCCAGACGCTGAACTGGGGGGGAAATGTTTATTCGTAACGCCGCGTGCTCCTCGGATGACGACGGTGCAGAAACAAGCTCCTCACAAGTTCCCTACGAAGACGCACGTCCCAGGGTCAAGCTCCACCACACCGCAAGGGCTCTCTTTTACCCCTACCCAACACGCCCTATACCATCTATAGCAGGCTGGCTGTATCTACCATGGCTCTTCCAATCCTTCTCTCGGACTCTCCCGGACACCGAGCTTAATAATGCAGCGAGAACACAGAGTGCGACACGAGGGAAGGGAGGCAGCAGCAGAACCCGCAAAGTGATTAATAAATAATCAATTGCGAACGCTGCCGTTCTGGCACCCTCTCTATCTTCCCCTATTCTCTCACCTTCCCAGACACGATTCCATCGGCTCTCGCCTTCTTGTAGACACAGCCGCACAGTGCGGTGGCAGTGACGACCGATGGAAGGAAAGGCTGCGACGGGGTCGCACCACGACGACCTCTGCCGAGACTCCCGGGAGATGTGTCGCGGTAACGACCGATGAGGAAGGCTGCCGCCGCCGCTAAGTGACTTCACTCCCATCTGAACGAGCCTTCCCGGCCACGGAGACAATGACGGTGCATTCGCTACCGCGTTGTCCCGCCTGCGGTGGACTATACTCTCGATGTCCACGCGCTGAGTGAGCGAACGGGACCGGACTAGCACAACTTTGTTAGGACAAGGGCTTTCGTTTGGGCCACTGTTCTTCTTGGAAGCTGGTCTCCCCTGGCGGACGTCGCAAGTGCACAATTACATAAACTTCGGTACCACCAGCATTTAACTGAACTAATTTTTCCGATAGCCTCCTCGGCCGAGAGCTAGTTTCCTGAGTGATGAGCATGACTCAACAGAAGAGCACGCTCACGTATTTTATGTTTACAGAGCTGCGAAATAAATTGAGTGTTTGAGTTTTACCTGCCGGAACCAAGCTGTCACTACAAGACATGCCGTAGTGGAATAGTTCAAATAAATTTTTCTATTACCACGTCGAAATATTTAGCGTGCACATAAATTCCATTACATGGGTGCCCTTGCATACAGTCCACATCAAAGCGCGGCCAACTTGGTTGGGAATCAAAACCGCGTCGCCTTGCTCAGCCGCGTCACACCGTTAGCTACAAAGCCATCATGGTGAGTAATAATTAAAACGAGAATACTTGATTACGGCCACAGTCGTAAGTACTAACACATTCGTGCGGGCGGCGAAAACCGCGTATTTTCTCACTACATCAAAAAACAAAAATAAAAGAAACTGTAGTGCGTCGTTTGCTCGGTGTTAATCCTTTTGTTTCGTTTAACCATACGGTAGTGCGTACGCTATACGTCTTTAAGTTCTATATGAACTAACATTCAACTAAAAGAACTTGTGCTACAATTGTCGCGTTAGTGTTTTTGTGCACCGTCCGCACAGTTTTCTCGTAGAAGCAAGAAAACTTCCTTCCGGTGATGTGCAACAACTACAGCTTGAGCTGTAGTTGTTGCACATGTTGCGTATCATAATTGTTTCGGCGAACCATTGAAAATGACATTTTTCTCCGTGCATTTATGATGAAGCCGTGGAAAGCAACAGCCAATAATAGTTAAAAATATATTGACGTAGCATTATCACGTATGGAGCCGTCACAACTTTGCAGAACAACAAAAAAGTGCCTGATTTTGCATCCACGCCAATGTCGCGAAACACTAAATCCGTTTCGCAGTTATGAAACATGCACTAACGCAATATCATATTAAACTGCAATGATAAGTTAAAACCAGTAATGAAATATTCTAGAGAAGCGCACAGGAGTAAAGAAAAGCGCACTGTACGTATGTATCTCTTTAGAAAGGTTTCTGGTGAGCTATAACACACATAGTCTAGTCACTCAGCCGTGCCGGTTTTGCATTAGGCAAACGTAGATTTCGGAACTATGGCACACTGTTCGCAGGCAATGCAAAAAGTGCGAAAGCCTTCACACGCATCACGAATAAGCTCTCTGTTGTCCTGTACAGTCCCATTTTCCCGTCCGCCAGCTGAAAAAAAAAATAAAGCAGATAGGTGGGAGACGCGAACTTGGAAGGAAACCGGAAAACTCGCCAAGAAACGTAAAAAAAGAAGAAGAAGACACTGCAAACGACGAGGCGAGTTAGGAGCAGAAGACTGGTAGGCGGTCTGGGTGAAAAAAAAAAAGAAAAGAAAAGGAAGAAAGAAAGTTCCACGCTCACCAGCGAAGGACGCGAAAAGCTCGCCCGTAACCATAAATATTAAATCCGCAATCTATGACGGGCCGAGGGGGATAAAGATCACAACGCAACCGCAATTCTCGGAGAAAATCGTGGAACAGAGCGCCGAAACAAAGAAGTAAAGACAGGACACTCGGTGTCCCGTCTCTCTCTCTCCACGTTCGGCGAGACGCCCAGTCGCATTATCCTAGGCAGCGAGAAACAGACACATTCGACCGATGTCTTTCACATGTGTCTGGGGGCGGACTCTCCTGCATAAAACAGGTGCTTGCACGGGATACACTTTGTCGCGAATGCGTTGTGTGCCTTGATAACAATGGAAAGGTCATTCCTTATGTCTACGCCCGCCAACTGCAATGAGCGAGGCCCTGCCTTAATTGAGGCCTTCAAAAGCATTCATTCATTCATTCATTCATTCATTCATTCATTCATTCATTCATTCATTCATTCATTCATTCATTTTCACTAGAATTAAATATTTGCAAGGTTGACTGAAGAACTATGTGACAATGTCGCAAAGCACATATCCACGAATAGCTGTTTTGGTGGAAAGGTCGAGCCATAGAGAGTGACACAAGGCCTCCCACACTTAACTGAGCTGAAAGCTCTGGTTACTACAAGCAAACGTTCTCCGAACGCACGGCCGACGTGTGTTAGAGGGAGACAGAGGTGTGCCGTATGCGGAACCATATACGGCGAAAGTGTGGCAGAAAATGACCGGACGCACATCAGAGTGTTCGCGACCTACGGTGCGGCGTTTGTAACGCCCAAAATTAAGTGGCTGGACATTTAAAGCCTGTATTCAGGTATATTTATTTTGCGCACATCACCGGCTGCCCGAGCGCCTCTTCCGATGTATTTACCCAAAAATTAAGTATACTGCATAGGCCCACCGGTATATGAAGATAATGGAAGGAATTGTCATATATAAAAGTCTAGTTCGAAACATTGAGGACTGTTTCAGCACGAACCAGGAACGTAAGACAGCGTCAACACAAGATATAACAGCTTGTTGCACACTTTTATGTAAGAAAAGCACTGTGCTTCGTGTTAATCATAACGCTGAGACAGTCTGCTTTTATTACATCGCCTACTTTGCACGCATTGAACTTCAAAAATATATCTATAGTTTCCTAAAATTACTCAGGTTTTGACTTCGCGCACCCAAAGTATGGGCGTGCATAGATGAAAAACTGAATAGTAGTAGAAAATAGCGTGGCTTAATGAATCGCCTGTTGTGTATGTTGTTGTCAATACAAATATATAATTAAAAAATATTGTCACACTATATTTTCACGTGCAGCTCAAAAGCCGCTCCTTTCCAGGGCCTGTGTAATGCTGTCACTTTTTGTCAGCAAAATTACCGGCCCATCAACTCCGTGAAAACAGTCCGACAGCGAAGGTGTAGTGACCATCATTCAGGCACGCTTACACTTGATTGGTCAAAGCGAGATAACGTGACCTTTCGGCTCAGCCAATGGCGTTTCAGCGGACTACAACAACGACGGCACATGTTAGGCAAATACAGGTTCACTGTAAAAAATAGGCAAGGCGTCGGACTTCAACGCTGTGCTAATTCCAACTCTCCTTAGAAAAATAATGGGATGCTTGCCCTAGTAGCACAAGGCTACGCTCAGAGCAGAGCTTATGACCGACCTAGCTTCGTCCGGCTTCTACAAACTCAACTAAGACACGGGATTTGTCACGTGTCCAGCTGTTGCATGGTTTTGGCGGGAAGATGTCACACCACTGTCTGTTGCATGGTTTTAACGGGAACATATGGTTTGACAAGTTGTGACGCCATCTGACGTGTTCTGGTTCACGTGTCTTTGTTCAAGTTGGCTTGGCGGGCAAGTTACCAGAATGGAATGTGACGTAATTTACGCGACCCTTTTGGCGACGACATGTCACGTGGCCAGCTGTGACGTCGTCACGTGACGTCATGTTACGCGACTTTGGAGGGAACACGTCACATGACTCCCTGTTATGTCATATCATGTAATTCATATCACGTAAATAGCCGTGACGTCATATCAGGTAACCAAAATCACGTAACTAGATTTGATGTCATATCGCGTAACCTGAGTCATGTGACTATCACATTAAGAAACTGAGCTCACTCCCCTTTTCCACTCCCTTGCTATACCACACTTTACAAGACTATGCTATGCTGCATTGTGTCCCCTCCTCCTCACCCTCACTTCCCTTTCGCACCCCTTGCTACACTAAGATCTTTTCACAGAAGGCATGGAGCACCGCCATACTGGGCTGTGGCACGCCATAAAAGGCTCCGGCTGTCTGTTTCTTTCCCTCTGTCTTCGTGTGCGTGCGCTGTTTGACAAACGAAGCTCTACGGTTCTATCAACGCGCCTAAATTGCTACGTCACAGATTCGGCAGTGATTTTCGGGGAGGGGGGGCACGCATACTTAGTACAGCCCAGCGGGGATTATGGCGGCACTCGAGGAGCCTTATTTGAGAAGGTACACGTATACGAATCTATGCTAACCTTTGAAACACATCCGCCTTTATGTTGTAGAAAGCTGAGGGCACGAGCGCAAGAGAAGAAAAAGTGCGCGCACACACACCGTGCATTTCATAGAAGAAGCGGACGCGCACATATTTTATGATGGTTACAGTTTTCTGCTCGAACGAGACACCTAACGCTCAGCTTAAAGAGCTCCACTCTTAAAACGTGACTATGGCTATGGCTTCACCTTTGATGCAGAAGCTAATAGCAGAGCCCGCTTTACAGGGTACAACTGTGGTGCAAGCCCCAACTCTTGTCCTCTCACCTCCTCTGTTTAACATAAGTTTTTCGCGCAGGTTCGTTCAAAGCGCAACTGTGAGGCGATCATAATCAACTGTGGAACGATCATTAATTCGAAGTGTTCTATTAGGAGCACTTCGTATTAATGTTCAGTAGCGCTTTATTAACACGAAAGCCCAGACTCCTGTGTCTCACGGTCGCGTCGTAAGGTACAGAAAATTAAGAGGTGCGCATGGCTCGAGGCCGCGAGTGGGCCTCGGGAACAGAAAAGGAGAGTCGCATGGCTCAAGGCAAGCGAGCGAGGACGCATTCAGCTGGGCTCTCGCTTGGTTACGGCGAAGACACACGGATGTCGCGCAAAACGGAAGCGGACGCATTCGAACTGCG
Organism: Hyalomma asiaticum; assembly: GCA_013339685.2. Lineage (NCBI taxonomy): Eukaryota > Metazoa > Arthropoda > Arachnida > Ixodida > Ixodidae > Hyalomma > Hyalomma asiaticum. The sequence goes on from CM023482.1 coordinate 139,904,944, forward strand.
CTCTTAATACAGGAGGATGCTCCCCTATCCGCGACCCCGTGGAAACGCAACCGAGCGTCGCATCGTTGTTGGCTGCTTCGTGTGCGTGCGCGGAGGCATGAGCCTCCTCTTCTGTTCGCCATTGGGCGCCATTGACTGGGAAGGATGATGGAGACGCCAGCGGCAGTACAGCAGGGAGTCGAGGGCAATACGGTGTGGCCGCTAGGTGGTCTAGGGGGTATGACGCTTGACTGCGGACAGGGGTTCGAGACTATAGCAGCGGCAGTCGCATTTCGATGGAGGAAACATCCTAGAGGCCCATGTATTTAGATTAACAATGATTTCTGGGGTTTTACGTTCCAGAACAACGAGGCAATTATGAGAGACCCAGTAGCGGAGGGTTGCGAAAATTTCGACCATCTATCTATCTATCTATCTATCTATCTATCTATCTATCTATCTATCTATCTATCTATCTATCTATCTATCTATCTATCTATCTATCTATCTATCTATCTATCTATCTATCTATCTCTAAGGTGTCGCACGGCTAAGCTCGAGGATGCGGGTTTGAATTGCGGCTGCGGCGGCCGCGTTTAAGTGGTGGCGAAGTGCAACGACACCTGCGCACATTTCGGCGCTCGTAAAATAATCACACGTATGGTATGGTATGGTGTGGTATGGTATGGTATGGTATGGTAAAATTTTATTAAGGTCCTGCAGATCGTTTCTCAACACGCAGCGGGCCGCTCCCACGTAGGGACCGGAAGGCCAAGCCTTTTTGCCGTATCGTGGGCCTGCTGGATAGCCCAGAGTTTGTCGGACAGAAGGGGGCTGCGGAGAGCAGCACCCCACTTGGACTTGCTGTTATCGCGTGCAGAGTGCGTCCGGGCACACGGCCAGAGCATGTGATCCAACGTGGCTATTTCCCCGCATGAGCGGCAAGAGTTTGTTGTACACGTATCTCGGTAGATCGTGTGCCAAGGAAACGGGTCGGGATACGTATTCGTTTGCAAAAGCCGAAGCGTGAAAGCCTGGTGCTCCATTGAGCCGTCGATGTGGTAGAGAACAAGTCCTACCTGCGAGCTAAAAAAAAAATTGCGAATGATCTCGTTGTCGGTGGTCGAAAATATTCCGATGTCTCCGACAACGGCGTGTCCGATAATCATATCGCCACGGGCTTTAGTGTTTTTGTTTTTTTACCATAGCCTTGATACGCAGAACACCATGGTTTATTCATTGATTAAAATGTGCTACCATTTAGTATTCGATCAACATTTCCAATGAAAGAAGGCAAATGGAACGAGGGACTTCTCCCTCGTTAGACGGGAGTATTCATGAAGCCGGCAGATATTGAAGCTAATGATAGCACGGAGAGCATTAAGACACACCATAACCACTGCAAGAATGCAGCTATGCTAAGATAGAAGAAAGCAAAAGTGGGGCTCGTTTTAAATCTTGCAGAAGAGATACGAAAAATGAACAGTCACACAGACACCGTATTTATCGCGCATTAAAAAAAATGAATCCGAAAGTCTCCGTAGTCACAACGTGCCTTTTTTTCTCATTCTTACTTTCCTTATATTACTTCCACACCCTGCACACGTCGTCATGGGTAGAAAAACCGTCCGCTCGGGAGAGGCGTTCATACAGAGACGCTTAATCGTGAAGAGTTCCAGAGCACAGAAGGAAACGAGGTTAAGCAGCAATTATTTTTTTTTTCCTTTTTTATGTTTCAGCCCCTTTCGCGCCGCAAAGGAAAAAAAAAAGACACTGATTAGCCCGTGATACGACGTTTCACTAAGCTGCCCTCCATCATCTCTCATTGACCTCCCTTATATAGGCAACACAAACAAAAATTATTTAAGAACAAGACATAAAACTTATTCGTAAATAGAAATTTCCTTATAATCCGCGTACAAATAGAAACACAGCCGAAGGCGGGCAAACACAGAGCTCTCTGCGGATTGCGGTTTATGAATATTAACCGGCTTGTTAGCTGCAAATACAGAGACGACGGAGACCAGAGCCCCGTATTATTTTTTTATTATTCTGCTTCTTTTCTTCCTCATTAATTGAGTTATCTCTTAACCGGTCTAATGGCGAACGATCGAAGATGATTTGCATCGCGAAGAGAGAAAAAAAAAGGAGGAAGCGATGTTTAATGAAAAAGAACCACGAACTCGTGAAAGGCCCAAGAGCACAGGGAAGAGGAAGACAAGAGAACTTGCAAACTTATATAGAATATATCGCGGATTATCAGGCAGCCGCGCGTCATCTCCCAGCTTAAACCGGATATTTAAAGCGTCGGCACGAGTTTAAAGCAGTTGCCGGAGCATAACAACGCGTTTATTTACGCGTCCATTAGAGCAGCGAGCCGTGACTTTCACTACGGGTGAGCGATATGGCATCATGAGCTTATCCGCGTACTAGGGAATAGCCAGCGCATCTTCACAGTGCCTGAGAAGTGTCAGATACGAGTGGAAAACATGATATCCCATTTATTCTTAACGTATAGCCCCCACCGAATACTTTGTTGCAGCTTTATCGCGGCTCAGTCGTCTAGCTTACCGTGACCTTCGACAGGTACTGCCCCTTCAAGATCTTCCTTAAAAAAGATATATCAGAGGCTGACTGATAAAAGTTATTTTACCAATGCGTATAGCTTTTTAGGTAATACATCTGTCAGGCAATCTTTCTTTCGTAATGATATAGGTGGAATTCGAGCGTCATTTCTCTCTAAAAGAAACGACAGAAACTTGGGCGGTCTGTTGGTAAGACGTCATAGCCCAATCGTTTACGCTTTGTGTCGTCGCGTTTACTTCCACAGTACTGTCGCGAATCTTTTGTTCAGTTAAAAATGATCATTTTGCTGTTATCAATATACTTCCTCATAGGTTTCCACATTTTCAGATTCTTCTTCTACATTTTCTTATTTTTTGTTGCTGCCGTTGTAGCTTTGCAGAGCACCGTTCCAACCACGGTCACACCAAATGACGGGAATGGTGGTGACTGTATATATGTTCAGCCTTATTGGGAGGGCGCCAAATAGAGTCGATCACTGCCATTGCCATGTCAATCAAAATAATTGATTGATTGGTTTCTGGGGTTTCACGTCCCAAAACTAGGCTATGATTATTAGAGGCGTCGTAATGGAGGGTTCCGGAAATTTCGACCGCCTGGGGTTCTTTGATGTGCACTGACATTGCACAGTACACGGGCTTCATTTCGCCTCCACCGAAATGCAGCCGTCTAGGCCGGGATTTGATCCCGCGACTTTCGGATTAGCGGCTGAGTGCCATAGCCACTGTAGAGCACCGTGGCGCGGCGACAAAGACGTTGGTCCTACCTATAACTCTTAGTTGGCGGAATGCCAACCCACTGGGCATGCGCCACATCCTCGCTGACTGCTTTTCATGACATCTATCTCAACAATGCGTGGGATCTGTAGGATTTTATTTCCATTCATTACAACAGAAGGTAGCTCGTGACACTTCGTAATCATTTTACTTGCTGCAAGAGTGAAATACGTACCTATAGCAATGAATGCACGACAAGCCATCGAAAAGAAAACAAGAAGAACGACGGTGCCTCAGAACTTTCACACATGGACCCATCAATCGACGTCGAACAACCCGGTACAGGCGATCGATTGACGTCGTGCTACCGTGCAGCGGTCCTTCTCAACATGCGTTTTGGGATTCGAAATGGAGCCAGATTGAAAGGCGTCGAGGTTGATTAAAGGTCAGATTGCGTAAGAGAAAGAGACTCTTTGGCCCGTCATTATTTCCTGGCTGATCCGGGTCTCGTAGGAAGTCCAGCAAAAGTTACAACCGAAGCGGAACCTGCAAGAAAGCAGCTACAGCATGAGCGAGGCTGTGCTAGTGGGGCAGTTATCATAACCAGGCAGCACACCACCACACCGCACGCGCATCGCTGCCACCGTTGGCGGAAACGAACCCTCCGGTCGACCTGCCAACACAGAGATGAATGTTACGCTCTCCATATTGTACTGCTGCGCTCGTTGCGTTCGCGGATGAACGGACTCCCAAATGCTGCTACGCGACCAGATCGCATGCACTCGTTCAAACGCCAACACGCTGCGCGCGGAACACCGTGAGAGAAAGGAGCAGGCCGCGGCGTCTGTGGCAAGGCACGGCCTCTCGCTGCCTCCGCGGTGCCAGAGGGGAGTCGGGGGCCACTTGGGAAATAAGGCCAGCTCTCGACAGCCGGCCTGCCCGTTCCTCCTCCTCGGTCTCTGGGAAGCCAGGCGAAGGCGTTGAATACAGACTAAGTTTCCTTGACTCAGTTTTCCATCCTGCTCGGGCGGCGGCGTGTGGCCGGGAGCGGCAATTGCGGAGGCAGCACAGCAGCAGCAGACCAGCGGCGGATCATAATACGCCGGCCGGTCTCGGCCACCACTTCGGACGAGAGCTCGCCGCGCGGCGAACAAAAGCGGTGGCGGCGGCGCGGCAAAAATACAATCATCGAAATAACCCTCTTACTTTGACCCGCCCGCCACGGCGTTCCCTTCGGCGGAGTGGGAAAAGAAAGAATAACCGGAGCTATCGGCACTCTGTCTCGAGCGATGTTCGTCTGTGTACTTACCCGCACGGGTGCACTCGGCCGGGAGATTGCGATATTTCTGCAAATGACTGCAAATTTCATTTCGCGGCGTACGAGAGAAGGATCAGAGCCTGTGCCGCGTTTGGCAGTGGCGCAGCAGGCCCGAGCTGCGTACCGTCGACGCAGACCTTTTGCATCGTCTCCCTCAACCCCTTTGCCAGCTCGGCCTCCTTTTTTGTTTCCTCGTTGTTTTGTAAATAAGTTACACGTGGTGCCGCTGTTGTGTAGTTAGTCATCACTCGCTCTGGACTGACAAATACGGAGAGCGGGAGGAGGCCGAGTTGTACGGACTTATACTAAACTGCACGCGATAAGATATTCGCCAGAGGCATGCCCACATCACCAAAACAACCCGGCACCACGTGCCTGTAGTCTAGGCAGCATATCCGGCACGGGAGAGAGGGCGAAGCAAACTGTCAACAACTGGACCGGAAGTGCAACCAACTATTGATTGATTTGTGGGGTTTAACGTCCCAAAACCAGCTCTGATTATGAGAGACGCCGTAGTGGAGGGCTCCAGAAATTTCGACCACCTGGGGTTCTTTAACGTGCACTGACATCGCACAGCACACAGGCCTCAACATCTCGCCTCCATCGAGCACCCAACTATTAAATGGCAATGATGATGAAACGTTATATGTCCATTGAAGCAGAAAATCCAGTGTCCGACTGGTCCACGTGACCAATCCCAAATTTTTCCGCGTTCGAAACCGACCATGCCGCGCCCGCACCCAAAAAATTTCCTCTGCCCGGTTAGAAAATTGCGTTGACTCTCCTTCAAAACCAGCCAGCTCCCGAATTTCGGGTGGCCTAACCCCGAAATTGATTTCACCCAATCCGAAAATTCAGTACACTTAACGTTCAAAACCGACCTATTCGGGGCCACTCCCAAAAACAACCAAATCCACCCTCAACATTTCGGTAGCCCATTTCAAAATTGGCTTTGCCCAATTATAGTGCCTGACCAAGTGATCGCATCATATGTACATAGTCACGTGATCAAGTAAGGTTACTTGTTCACGATGTTGCACGTGTGATAGTCGATACGCCCAGCCAGGCCGCACATTAAGTAAAGTGACTCAGCAACTTTTTGTGTCCAGTGATTGAAGTCAGGTGGGTTATCAAGGGCTGGACCAATGCACGTCACAACTTATCTTCTTTCTGGTTATCACCAACACGAGCACGCATATTTACCCCCTTCCATCACACACGTCTACGTACAAGCCATCCACATGAATTGTTCTTTGCCATCCTCCAGTAATGTTACACCCCTCCCTCTTTCCTCTACAACAAAGGGGTATATTGTAAAAGTACCCGCAAAACCTTTTGGATATAGTCAGGTGGAGTCAGATAACGGCGCCGATGAGTAATGCAGTATGACCCTAATGTCACTGAACTTCACGGAGTTTCGAAAGAGTTTGAAATCTGCTTTCAAATCCCGTCGGGAACCACCTGCAGCTCTTTACGCAATGGCGTCACAAGGAGCACTGACCACGTCGCTTGATTTTTGTCGTCGTCGTCGTTGTGGTTGTTGTTGTTTCTATAGGTAGTACGTACATTTTCTTCATTTATCGGACTCAGAACGAACAAATCGATCATCGCTGAGGGTGTTTTCGCGATCACAAAATCGCCAAAGCCAGCTCTGCTTCAAGCGACGTAGTCGATGTTTCTTGTGGCGTCATTTCATGAAGGGAGGGAAGACGCGGTTTCCAGCTCCATTTGAAACGGAACTGCAAATCGCAGGTACGCACGGTGCAATAAATTAGGCTCACATGTTCACAGGTGATCGGCACTGTTTTCTGACCATGTTCAAAAAGTTTTGCAAGGCCCCTTTAAAGCAGCACTAAATAGCAAAAGTGATTTTTCTGGCATAAATAGACCCTTTTCGGAATACAGCGCCACCTATTGAGAAGGATAGGGACTATGAGACGGCCGCCATCAGTTGGTCGGACTCGCGGGCGCTACACGTAGAGAACCGGCGAACGGCACCCCTAGCTCGCCGCAAAATCCTATCGCTTGTGGATTCGGTGACATGCCTGTGCATTGCTGCGTGCCGCTTTGCAAACAGCGAGGAGGCGATGACGGCTCGAAGGCAAGTCTGCGTTTATACATTTCGTTAGCTTCCTATGTGTTACTTTTGCTAGCGCGCGTCTTACGTCGCTTTTGTCGACTTGCAGGTGTCGTTCTTCGCCTTCCCAAAGGACCCGCTTCTGAAAAAGAGATGGCTTGTTGCAATCAAACGCGACGAAGGAAAGTTGTTTGCCGTGACGAAGCACACAAAAGTGTGCTCGACACATTTCGCCAGCGACGACTACTTGCCGAATGTAGTCGGCGGTCGGCGTTATCTTCGTGTTGACGCCGTACCGAGCGTGTTTGCGTTTGGAAAACCCCAGCGTCCAGCTAGAAGAAAGCCGAGGGACCGACAGCAGTGCGTCTCGCGAGCGCAACGGCTGTCCGCCATCGGTCAGGCTGGCAGCTCCGAGCTTGCGTTGGAAACAACGCTTTCTCCCGGTGGCGATGTCGCCGTGTCGCGGGACTGCGCGACAGCAGATGAGGTTCTGGACGCCACCGAGTGCAGTGATAGTGCTTCAGCGCCAACCAGTGCGACGGACTTTCAAGAGGGCCAGGAAGTGTGTGGACGCACATATGCAGCCACAGTGGTCAATCTGGAGGAGCAGCTGTCTGAGCACCAAGCCAACTGGAAAGCGATTTAGAAGGTAGGACCGAAGAGGTGAAGTGTGCGAGTGCCAGTGCAGCGAGAGTGCCCGAGCTCGAAATGCAGCTATCTCTGCTTCAAGTCCACGTTCAACAGCTAAAGAGCGACTTGGAAGCTAGAACCAAGGAGGTGAAGTCAGCAAAAGATGCGCTTTATAAAGCTCAAAGAGAGTGCGAAATAGTCACTATGGAAAACAAAAAACTTGATCAACAGAAAAGCAGGCGATTTTCAATCGAATGTTTCATGGACAGCCCTGAGGACATAAGCTTCTACACTGGGCTTCCCAACTTTGAATCATTCATGAGCTTTATGCGTTTGATAGACCCCGGTGAGAATGCAGAAAATATAAGAGTATGGTCTAGGAGCTACTCAGGTAGGCCAAGTAATGCAGGAAGGCCACACATGTTGACAGCCGAGGACCAGCTTGTTCTTGTGAGGCTGCGCCTCGGTCTCTTCGAAAGGGACCTAGCATACAGGTTCAAGGTGTCAGTTGCTACAGTTTCAAGAATATGCACCACATGGATCAGCTTCATTTATTTGCAAGTTGGCCAGATGGACCTATGGGTGAGCAGAGAAGAGGTTGACAGAACTGAGTGGGCGAGGCAACAGCGGTGTGGGCATCATGCTAATCCGCTGTCTGTTCATCACGCAGTTCGCCGGCTACCTTGCTGCCTACGTGTTCGGGACTGCTACCGCGCATGCCCCTGACGTCATGCAATGTGTGGCCTGGTCATCGTTCCCTCGCCGCGTCATGGAGGTGACCGACAGTGCACGTGTGGGCTGCCCTATCTTCCTTGCGGATAACAGCCACGGTTTCCCCTTCGCTTCTTCGACCCTCACCCTGGATCCTGCACTGGACAAGACTAACGTCACACTCGATGGCCCAATCACCGACAGACACAGTTCGACGACTACATGGTCTACGACTATAAAAGCGTCCCCGGTGGATTCCTTCATCAGTGGGCGAGGCAACAGCGGTGTGGGCATCATGCTAATCCGCTGTCTGTTCATCACGCAGGTATGTTACCTTGCCAATGCTCGGTGCATTCGTTCTAATGATCGATGTATGCTGCTGTTCCCTCGCCCACATGATCGCTACCACGGTTTTGTTTACGTTTCATTGTACTCTGTACTTTTAAATGCCGCCCGCAGACTTTTACTAAGCGGTGATGTGGAATCTAACCCTGGTCCTAACACCCGTTCTCAGCGCGATGCCACTTCAGAATCGCAGTTGACAGATCTTAACATTCAACCCACGGTTGCGGAAATGTTCGCTGAGCTCCTGAACGGTCAGAAGAAACTGGCTCAGGATATTGCTGAAATCAAAACTTTTCAGTCATCTGTCAGCGCGAGGTTTGAAGCTTTGGAAGCTCGTGTATGTTCTCTGGAATCACCATCAGCTTCGGGTGGTGCGCTGATTTCAAACGATCACATGCATACTCAAATTCAGCAATTAAAGAGCGCCATATCAACTCTCTCTAGCAAAAACGACAGCTTAGAAAACAGATCACGTAGGAACAACATTATCCTTCATGGTCTTAACGAAAGCCCCGGCGAGAATCATGAGAAACTTTCCACCAACGTTTCCAGATGGTTCCACGACATTCTTAAGGTTGCATGCCCACGCATAGAAAGGTGCCATAGACTGGGGAGTAATGCTAGAGGCCGTCCACGTCCCGTCATCATGAAGGTCCTGGATTTTCAGGATAAGGTGACTGTGCTAAAAAACTGTTATAAACTTAAAAACACTGAATTTCGGGTTTCAGAAGACTTCTCTCCCCAAGTTCGCAGTATTCGCAAGAAGCTGTGGGAGGCATCCGCCTGTCATAGGGATAACGGCTCATCTGTCCAACTTCGTTTTGATCATGTATTCATCGACAAGGTGCGATATGACTGGGACAGTTCATCCAATACTCTTGTCAGATCATCCGCTGGTTCAACTAAATTCGCTGAATCAACTTCTGAGCCAACATCTTCTTGACCAAGCGGCACTCACAATAAACTTTCCATATTAAATATCAATGCCAGAAGTGTTGTCAGTAATTACTCCAAATTTTTTTCCCTGGTCTCCTGTTATGCCCCACACATAATCGGCGTTACTGAGACTTGGCTGCACGATGGAGTTCATGATTCTGAAATAACCCTCCCTGGCTACAAGGTGGTTCGGAGAGACCGAGAGGTGGGGAGAGGCGGTGGTGTTGCCCTATTCTTTCGGTCTCACCTCAGCTTTTCTGTGCTCTCTGCACCACCGAATACTGAGTCCTTGTGGTGCAAGGTTCACTTAGAAAACATGTCCTTGATTATCGGCATCGTTTACCGCCCGCCTGGATCTGATATCGAACATTTACACAACATTAACCAATTTCTACAAAGCTACGTTACTTCAGCATCTAACATTATTTGCATGGGTGATTTTAATGCTCCTGCTATAGATTGGTCATCTATGACAGTCAGTGGACACGAAATGTCCATCGGAAGAGAGCTACTCAACATTTCGTTGTCATGTGGCCTTCACCAAATTGTTAAGGAATCAACTCGTAATGGTGCTGTCCTTGATCTGGTTTTCGTCACTACATCCCTAGCTATTTCCGGTTTCGAATGTGATATTATTGATGGCATATCCGATCATAACGCTGTATTGTTCTCAGTTCCTGGTATCGTCCCAAAATGCCGTTACACTTACTGCACGTTTCCTGATTTTAACCGCGCTGATGATCAAGCAATTACAGACGCCCTTTGCGACTCTTTTCAAGAATTTGAGCTAAAAAGCACTATCAGTGATGTCAATACATTATCTACTTTTTTCGAAGGCCTTGTCAGCAAGTGTATCAATCGTTTCATTCCTCTGAAAACAAAGAAAACGAACACTGAAATACCCTGGATGACTAGGGATATCTTACATTTGTCACGTCGTGTGGCCAGATTACGTCGATCAAAGCGCTCTGGTGACTCAACAAAGCTTCAACAGTTTGTTAGCGCCAAAAACGAACTATCTGCTAAAATGAAGGCTGCTAAAGAACATTATTACAGGGTTACCTTGCCGAAGCTAATGAAAGCAAGTCCCCGTAAATTCTGGAAGGCTATCCTACCATCTGGTTCTTCATCACACACGATGACAATTAACAATGTTGCAGTTTCTGATCCAGAAATAATCGCTTCAGCCTTCAACACCTACTTCCACTCAGTCTTTACGACTGACAACTCGGACATCCCTGCTTTTCATTCAGAATCTCACCCTGGAATCGACGATGTGTCAGTGTCACTTGAGGGCGTACTCAATCTCATTTTAAACTTAGATACCAAGAAATCATGTGGTCCCGACGGCATCCCGACAGCTTTCCTAGTTAGATACGCTCTTTGGTGTAGCAGATACCTCACAATTATTTTTAGAAAATCTCTCTCGTCAGCGACACTCCCTGCCTCGTGGAAACGTGCTTCCATTCTCCCCTTATTTAAATCAGGTAATGTTCAACTATTAAGCAATTATAGACCCATCTCTTTAACAGCACATTCTTGTAAAATGCTAGAGCATATTATCTTCAAGCACATCATGGAATTCCTTGAAACAAACAAAATTTTGAGCACTTCCCAGCACGGTTTCAGACGGGGTCTTAGCACCATTACTCAACTAACAGAATTCGTCCATGACATCAGCAGCTCTTTAGACATAGGTGACCAGGTTGATACGATATTCATTGATTTTGCCAAGGCTTTTGACACTGTATCACACCCTAAACTATTGCACAAATTGTTTGTTATACTAAAGAATGCATCATTGGTTGGCTGGATATCCGACTTTCTTTTGCAGCGCTCGCAATATGTGCGCTTCAACTCTACTAACTCGCCTTCGATGCCGGTTTCATCAGGAGTTCCTCAGGGTTCTGTGCTAGGACCCCTCTTATTCCTGCTTTATATTAATGACCTCCCCTTGCACACTTCTGTGAAAATACGCCTTTTCGCAGATGACTGCGTCCTCTATCATACTGTTAAATCTCCACTGGATCATGCCATTCTTAACAATTCATTTTCTCATTTTTGTAGCTGGGCCAAATCATGGCAAATGAATATTAACTTCTCCAAGACGGTCATTATGTCATTTACCAGACGTTCATGCCCGTTGACTTTTGACTACGGTTTTAACAATGTCAGTTTGTGCAGGGTGTCCGAATTTAAGTACCTTGGTATCCTTATTACGCATAATTTATCATGGTCTAAACATATTGATCTCACTTGCAACAAAGCCCTTAAAAGTTTAGGTTATTTACATCGTACGCTTCGTCTTGCTCCTCAGGAAACCAAACTGCTTACCTACAAAACTCTTATTCGTCCCATTCTCGAATATGGTACTGTGGTTTGGAACCCCCATAAGAAATGTGATATCAAGAAACTAGAATCCGTTCAAAAAAGAGCTGTGCGCTTTGTATGCAAGAGATATGACAGGGATTTTTCTCCAACGAATTTCCTTCCACAGCTAGGTCTCACTACACTTGCGAAGCGTCGCCATGTTGAATGCCTAAAATTTCTGCACAATTTAATCAATTCTTCTCGCTTCGGCACTTTAGAATCATATCTGAAGTTTTCCAGATCTTTGTCCACGAGGAGTGACCATGCCCTTAACATTGCAACTTTTTTCACCCACACTGACATGTTCAAATACAGCTTTTTCCCTTCAACTATAGAAGCCTGGAATTTGCTGCCCGGAAGTGTTCGTTCTCTACCACTTCAAGAATTTCTGGAAGCCTGTTCATGAATGTTGATTAGATGTTGTCGTTGTTTTCTTCTTTTCCCGCTCCTGCAATAGCCTCATTGAGGCTGCAGTATGTAAAATAAATAAATAAATAAATAAATAAATAAATAAATAAATAAATAAATAAATAAATAAATAAATAAACTATGCCAGCCATTTTTAAAGAGCGATACCCAACAACAAGGGCCATTATTGACACAACAGAACTGAGATGCGAAGTGCCAATTTCCCTGGTTCTTCAGTCAGCTACATACTCAACCTACAAACCAAATAATACAATGAAGGGTTTGGTTGTCGTTGCACCCGACGGCGCGATCACGTTTTTGTCAAAGCTATTTACAAGGTCAGTGTCAGACAAGAGCTTGTCGAAAAAAGTGGTTTTTTAAACCTACAGTTTCAGCCTGGCGACTCGGTAATGGCCGACAAGGGCTTCAAGATACAGGACCTGCTCAGCGCAAAAGGAGTTGCTTTGAACATTCCCCCTTTCCTGCAGAGGCAGCGCCTGACTGAAGAAGAAGTTAGAGCAACAGAGGAAATTGCAAGCCTCAGGACGCATTCACCGAATTAAGGCCTTCCACATTTTTGATAGGCCTATTCCACTGTCTATTGCACCAATCATCAGTGAAATTTGGGCATTGTGTGCATTCTTAAGCAATTTCCAAAGTCCTTTAATAGCAATGTAGGGTTTGCAGTAGCAACAGTCTTGCTGCAGTCATGTACGTGTCGTGTCAGTTCAGCGTAACATTGCAGGGACAACCAAGATGGCTCAGTGAAAGCCAGGACTTTTACTCAAGTTGCAAGAAAAGAACACAAGGCTCTGTTGTATCAATTTTATTGACACATCAACAGTTCAAAAATCATCCTGTGCACTGCATCATAGGTCAACAAACTCACTCATGAGTCGACTCATTCAGACTCAGATCGAGCTGTGAGTATGAGTGAGTCCGGTAGAGGAAAATTTCGGTGAATCCGAGTTCGAGTGAGCTTTCACAGCATGAGTGCGTCTGAGTGAGTTAAAAAATTTTGCCGACCTATGCAGTGCATGACTTTTGTGCCAAGTACGGCAGAAGTGTCGAGAAATAAAAGCTGTCCAACTTCATTCTGCATTTCTTCCACTCAGATTCATTGAATCGAATTCTTTCGACAACCAGAAATTGTGGAGCAAACACAACAAAGTCGCCCCAAGTCACCCCTGCAATTGCCATCTGCCCAAGCACCTGATAATAGTAACAGTGGGTGCGGTTTAGCCTATATGTGCCATTATTGTCCTTTATAAGGCATGAGCCTTGAATGCATGGTTCTTTAAGGTCTTTCATTGAGTAGGGCCACTTGATTTCTACGATGCCATGAGGTTCCTGTTCCTCGGGGTCCCATACCACACGATCAGGAGAGGCACCAAGCCACGGGCATCCTGGGTCCACGACAAGGCCGCAGTGAAATGTCTGGATGTTGTGCCTGATGGTGCGCATTGTTTCGTATTTCTGAACAGCCACGGCTTCACTTGAAACTCCATACCTGAAACAGCAATATTTTGCAGGCTTAGTCATGCTTGCATTCTACGATACAATCAACATTTTGCAGTGCATACAAGGTGTATACATATGTTAAACACAGCATGCAAAGCTACTTCCTTTTTCAAAGTTTCTTGAATACTGTGATAGTAGACACATGAGTGTGATTTGTTGATAACATTGCACCTGTGCATTCATTATTGCAAATCACTTATAGCCACTGGTGTTTACTGGAAGCAGTGCTACGTATAGCAGATGTAAACAGGGCATAGGAAGTTACTTAACGTGTACACTGTGTTACTGTACCATATCTTCTTGCTTAGTTACAAACCAACTTTTTCAATAAAATGTTCAACTCATACTTACTGTATGGCCCTTACTCGAGACAGATCTCTGTCAGTGGTGAGGTTTTGCAGGCCTTTCTCCGTCCATTTTTCACGAGAGACGGCAACACCAAAGTTAGATGCCGTTAAGCGGTCTTTGCGAGCAGCTCTCCATGTTGCACTTTGGCTCTCCTGGCGAGAGGTCTGCTCAAGCTTGCGAGCTTCGTCAACAGACATCACGAGAGCCTGCATATAAAGGTGCAGCACATGTTGGGGTTAACACGAAAAATGCCAATATAATCACACTTTACAATGCCTGGTTGCTAAAACGAACGAAAGTAGTTGTAGAAATAGGCTGATTAGTACAAGTTATATTTATAGGACATGACAAAAGCACAAAATGGAAGAGCAGGTTCTACCCGGAAGTTATGCACAATATTCCTGTTTTTCCGTGCTTTATTTCATGCTACACGCATACTATGCATTGCCCCTTCTGGTAAGAGGTTGGTTTAAGCCTGTTTTCTGTGCTTTGTGCCATTCCACATGCCAACAGGTATTTACATGCATGTGCTTGCCTCGATTACAGCTTGCTGCGTTGGTGGCAGGCCCACACACGACACAACAGTGGGCCCAGTTTTTGAAAAAAGTGCTAGCTGCACGGGTGTCAGATGCGTAGCTGAACCCTGCTGAATTTCTGGGCACAAATAAGTCGTGAAGTCGTGTGGCACAAGCGGTTTCTGGCTCCACAAGAGGCTGCCTACACATGTGTCGCCAAACAAGCTGTCTGCTTTTGTCGGTGCTGTAGACTTCCAGTGCCCCAGAAGTGAACTCTTAGTATGCGCAGCCATCTCGATTGCAAACTGTTTTGCAGCTTCTTGAACGTCTTCTAGGGACCTCGGCCTTTTTCTGGTTTCATAAAGACGCGACTGGAGGGGGTTTACACACCCTCTGGTCTTGCGGCTCTCCAATCAATGTCATCAACGCTGGAAGCCGGTATTTTCTGCCCCCGGGGCCGCCTCCACATTTGAGGAAGTTCCGTACATGACAGTTCTGGCGGAGGCTCCTCATACCCATTTGTGATAAGGGGCACAAGGACTTTCAACAGTCCCATTACATGGTGACATGCTCCATTTTCTCCGGCGGCGCATTCGCATACGCATTCTCGCACGTAACCATCATGTGTCAGTGCGGCGGACACGGTGTACCAGTAGCGCACCGAGGATCTCTACCAGGGGGGGGGGGGGGGGGGGTTAATTTTTCACGAAGGGCCGGGCATGCTATTACACAGTTGTTGCGTGTGTAAAAAAAAGAAAATAAAATGCCAAATAATAGTAACATCAATGATCATGATTAATTTTATTATTTTTTCGGCATTTTGCAGAGACATTAGCGCCACATTCTTCTAGGACACAGGAGCAGTTACGGAGTGGGATGGGATTAAGTCGGCCTCAGGTGGGGGTTACAACACCCGAACCCCTCCCCCCCCCCCCTCCCGTCGGTGCGCCACTGTGCTCTACGATGCGGTAAACCGCATTTTGTTCGACTTCTGATCGAGTCAAAATTTCACAAAAAACCCAAGACTATAGTCTTACCTTTTTTGGTAAGACTATAGTCTTGGGTTTATAGTATTGGGTTTTTTGTGAAATTTTGACTCGATCAGAAGTCGCACAAAATGCGTTTTACCGCATCATAGAGCATTCCTCTGCTTATTGCGCGCCTTCCTGAATAAAAATACGGTCTCTCAAAATCTTGCCCAAAATGCCAAAAAAGGTAAGACTATAGTATAGTGTTTTTTTGTGAAATTTTGACTCCTTCAGAAGTCGCACAAAATGCGTTTTACCGCATCATAGAGCATTCCTCTACATATTGCGCGCCTTCCTGAATAAAAATACGGTCTCTCAAAATCTTGCTCAAAATGCCAAAAAAGGTAAGACTATAGTATTGGGTTTTTTGTGAAATTTTGACTCGATCAGAAGTCGCACAAAATGCGTTTTCCCGCCTCGTAGAGCATTCCTCTACTTATTGCGCGCCTTCCTGAATAAAAATACGGTCTCTCAAAATTTTGCCCAAAATGCCAAAAAAGGTAAGACTATAGTATAGGGTTTTTTTGTGAAATTTTGACTCGTTCAGAAGTCGGTCTAAATACGTTTGGCCGCATCATAGAGCATTCCTGTACTTATTGCGCGCCTTCCTGAATCAAAATACGGTCTCTCAAAATCTTGCCCAAAATGCCAAAGAAAGTAAGACTATAGTATTGGGTTTTTTGTGAAATTTTGACTCGATCAGAAGTCGCACAAAATGCGTTTTCCCGCCTCGTAGAGCATTCCTCTACTTATTGCGCGCCTTCCTGAATAAAAATACGGTCTCTCAAAATT
>CM023482.1:139921320-139962514 GCA_013339685.2 Hyalomma asiaticum
TGCAAAACTTGCTCTCCGCGGCAAGATGCCGCAAGCAGATTTCTTTTCCAAATTAATTAATAAAAATATCCGTTTTTGCCCAATTTGGTTAATTGGAGTTCGGTAATTCGAAGTTTTCCGCAGTCCCCGTCAAATTCGTATTAATGGGAGTCGATGTATATCTACTATATTTATATTTATTTATTTATGTTTCTACCCACAACAAATAGAATGTCACCTAAATGTGCCACGCGATCATTAAGTACTGCACAAATGGGTGCACAGGCTTCAGATACGTTATTACAACATAATTTTATTAGACATACGCTATGCAAGAGTTCCACTGTACAAGAAATACAGCAGGGTCCATTGGGCACACGCCGAGAAAGTTGCGATGTGGGATCCCCTGCACGGAATCATATCGACTTTACAATACACAGAGACAAGGCACCGTTGGAGGCCTGATGCGCCGCCGACCTAAGGAGCGCATTGCTGTAGTAGTTTGTACTAGCACGTAGGCCGGACATGTGTTGGAAGAACTCTTCCTTTCCACTTGAACGGTGAAGTGCTGCATGCCCAGTTCCTGAACAGAGACGTCACCTGGAAGCGATTAATTTGACTTTGTTCTTCACACACACTCAGTAGATTTCCTTCCTTTTGTCGCAAGGCAAGGCACCACGGAGGAACTCACATAACAGCAGGCATTATGTGTATTCCTCCAATCTTGTGGTATTACAGTTAAACTTGGATATAACGAAATTAAGTGCTAAAAAAGTTTGTTACAAAGAGGTTTTCATTATATCTAGTTTCGCCTACACTAGAAAGGACTTCATGTAATGCACACATCATGTGTATTCCTCCAATTTTGTGGTACTATGCATGTATATAGCGGCCACAATTGGCCCTTGCACCATAACGTGTATATGTATAATATTTTTAAGCTTTAGCTCTATTTCCATAACAGGTAGTTTCAGTCAGCCCCTAAAGTAATCACTGCTTTCAGGCTACTGAGCCGTAAGTGACAATATCAAGCTTAGAGCAACACCATGGTGAAGTTTTGTCAGGCTAAATTTGACAAAGCATAATCACAGAACAGTGGTAATATCCTAAATGTCCTCAGAAATTTCAGCGGCACATTTAACATAAAACAGGAGAATGATGCAGTATGTGCTGCTTAGTTGAAAGTAATTAGGAGGAATGACATTTTAACCAGCAATTGCGACTTATGGTTTTAAGCATAAAGTGCATAACAGATAAAGAGGATTGCATGCACAGCTACCTGACTGAGCACTTTCTGGGAGTTGGCATCCTTGGCAATTTGTACATGCAGAGAGCCAGCCAGAACATCGCTGGTGTGGTACCAGAAGTGCTCATTGCGATACGACAGCACACCTTCAATCTTCAACACCTGGCAATGAAAAAAGAAGGGCTTAGCACAGAGTAAGCCATCTTAAAAGAAAGTAATTTCAACCTGGTATTATACTGCTACAAAATGCCACCCCTTTATCTCCACTTGACAAAATAGTAAATGCCATCTCTTAGAAGGAACTCTGAACAAAGGTTTCATTACACAGCTTAGAGGGAAAGACAAGGCATGAAAGGAAACTTATAGAGGAGCGGGGAGCAATTCTGACACATTTAAGGACAGATGCTTGTATGTATTTATATTTTCATCTTAAGAACACTAAAGTGGTAAAAAGAAAAGGAAGATTATGGAAACACGGGCACTGCCTCACCATAAAGCATAAAAAATGGGTGAATACAGCTGATCCCTTTATGAGAAACATGCACTAGGGTGCAGTTTCTGTCCCCGTATATGAGGAGTCTCTTATAAGCAGGGTGCCATGTTTTCATTTTCTGATCAAACTCTTATTGCAATATGGGCACACTATAACTAAACTGACCACAAGAGAATGCTGCAATGTGTTGCAAAGGGCACCACTTGCTTAATCCTAGACAATTTTCTCGGTGGATGTGTCACTCGGAACACAATTCATGTTTGGTCCACCACACTTTCTCATGGTACTATTATTATATCCTTTTGTTTCCACAATGATTAATTGCAGTTAACAGCCAACAGTGGCTGCATTGAGAGTTAAAATATCTCTTGCAAGGAAGGCTGTCTACAAAAATTCAATAGTCTTGAGTCCTAAGGAACTAATACAATTAACAAAATGTCTTCAAGAGCGTGTCTGTTACAAAAGAGGTTCAACTAATGGGAGAGACAGGGTGGCCAGACATACGAGTAAACGATGCCTCTTATAGACAACTTTTTTTCAAGTTGGTTGCGCGAAGAATGGGCGATCAGTTGATAGTTCGCGCTCTTTCTCGCTCTTTCTATCTGCCTTGTTCTTCCTGTGATCGTCCATTCTTCGCGCAACAAACTTGAAAAAGTCATGCACCAAACTCGCCCCAGCAAGAAGTTCTTCTACGATCATAGACAACTGTCTCTTATATCAGTGTCTCTTATAAAGGGTTCAAACTGTACTCAGGGAGATACATTTAGCTTGCTTTAAATAAAAAGGATGAAGCAATAAGAAAATGCGACATGTTACAGGAGCCAATCTTATGTGAAGCATTTCGGTGTGGTTTAAATTACAGGAACACCTCAGATGAACTTGTGGTACTGCTGTGGTGTCCAGTATAATGCCTGCATGTTTCAATATATTATGTCTTCCATTTAAACTGCACAGTGTGAGTGTGAGGGAGCTTTGAGGTGCACAGAGGCTTAGTGGTGGCAGTAAGGGGCAATGAAGTTCAAGTAAATGTACCCCCTCCTCCAGCTAGCATGGCCATGGTGTGATGTCTAAAAAACATCAAGCTAACAGGGTGCACAGAAAAGAGCTAGCAGTTGTAGATGTCTTTGTGGAGGGGACGAAGATATTTTTTTCTGTTATTACTACAGGTTTGTAGGCAGATTATATATAACATATTTAAAGAATAATTTTGCTTCACAGTACCACTATTGTCATAATTATGTCAAAATATGAATACTACACCAGCATTGTTACAAACACACGCCTGGCATAGTTCAAGAGCTGATGACAAGCATTAACAATGAAACCAGAGGAAAAAAAAGAGAGAGCGTACCTACAGCAAGGATTCACCAAAAACTGTGCTATAAGGGCTGAAGTGTAGTTTCGGGGACCACCGACATGTCATTAAAGGACATCACTGTAAAATGCAAAACTATAAAGGAGAGCTTTAGGTTTTGAATTCCCTTAGTTAGGACTTACAAACCACTTGGTATTGAAAAAAAAAATCACTAAATGGTGTGCAAAAGAACAGGGCTTTGAATATGCAAAGTTCGCTTTGGGTACAGTGATTATGCAAAGCCTAAAGACTCTCAGTGACTCCCACCTACTTCTGGAGAGAACAACCAATACATTCTGCAACACATGCAGCAATACAAAACAATGATCAGCGCTTCTTACTTTGCTTAGCACAGATGGCAGCTTCTTGCCTTCAAGCTGACAAGGCGTCCTCAGCACTAAGATCATGGAGGAATGCTTGAGCAGAGGCAGCACGCTGACAAAGATCAGAACGGCAATAAACACGGAGCAGAGGGGGTCTGCCACGAGTAGACCAAACTGGTCAATCAGCAGGGATGACACAATCACACCAACACTGCCTAATGTGTCGGCTAGGATGTGGAGGAAAACACCTGCAAGCAGACAAATAAAGAAGAATTTACAATAGGACATAACATCTGCAAGCTCTTAAAAAGTGCCCTTATTCTTGTACAGAAATGTGTGCCCACTACAGTTGTCACGGGCTGAGCAAGTGAGAGACCAGCAAAGCAAAGGTGAAGTGAATAAAACTGGGGCAGCTCACCTTGCAAATTCGCATTGGCACCCGCATGGCTATGCCCGTGACTGTGAGCATGACCATGACTGTGGCTATGACTGGAACCATGGCTGTGTGAGTGAGTGTGACGAAAGACAATGATTCCTATGAGGTTCACAATGAGCCCAGCAACAGAAACAGTCTGAAATAAAAGGGCAGGGAGAAGAAGTATGACAAAAGTAAATGACGAAAAAAATCTTGATCGTAACATCAGCATGTATAGGCTGCAACACATCAACTGCAGAGACACACTGAAGTTTTCTCCAAGTAAACGAATGTTTTCAGGTGATATATATAGAAAACCTTAAGAACATTGCAAGGTTCCATCCAGCAAGGATACACAAAAAAATGCCAGTGTAAATTATAATGTACCAAGACACAGCGCACTGAAGTTGCTTCACAAGCTTGCTTTTCTGCAGTTACAGGTAACCTTACCATGCTAAAAAGAAAAAAAAAAGCGAGAAAGAGAACTTTTGGTCGGTGGTGTCCACCAACCAAAAATTTCAAGTTCTGCAGTTGAGCAACATGTCACGCCAGCAATTCTTCAAAAGAATACACCTCCTATACTTGCATAAAAAATTCTTTAAATTTCGTACGCTTCAGTTACAGCGGAACACGTTCATTTGGAAGGACTGACCAAGAGCGACGCCCAAAGTTCCAAGAATGAGACAAGCCAATAAAAAAACATCAGGAAAGCAATTTTATACTGTGCGCTATTACAATAATAGGTGTGCATTCTTGTGTGACAGATAAATAGCATTAGCCAACATTACATGTAGGGATTCTGAACAGTGCTTTATTGTGTCACTAAACAGAACAAAGGCACGATTAGTACTGGTGCTACTTCCATAAGTCATTTAATGCTGTGTGCACCAGCTGCTTGGTATGACACACAGACAACATACAAAGCATACAAAGTCCGTGGGGAAAAAGCATAGAAAGCTGCCCTTTAGCAAGCTTGACGCAGTTCCAAGACCGTGTCAGCATATCTGCAGTAGATGTGTCGAAAACCTGACAATACCATATGTCAAAGAGCTCCGAAACCACCCCTTGATATTTTTTACACATTTCAGGTAAGCATATACATCAATATCAGAATGCTGTCCCGATCATCGATGCCAAATGCGGCAGCGCTACGTGCTGCGGGAGAGCCGCAAAACAAAGAAAATGACCCCGTTCGACTCTCCGGGCATATCCTATGCTCGCCAGCTCGTCCTGACATCAGCAGGCAGCCTTGACGATCTCACCAGTGCCCAGTGCTGTCACTGGTGAACAATTGCCGGCAAGGTCTGCAAGAACACGCTTCCTCTTCGTCGTAGCGTTGCTCGCCGCGCATTGTAGGCAGCCAGTGGGGACAAAGAACAGAAATGCCAACAGAAGGGTCCCCTTGTGAGGTTCTTAACACAGCTGCTCACCATACGGTTCCATTATGTCAGCGAGGTCATTAGCTGCGCCCTTTGCATGAAGACAGGCCAGCACGACAATAGAGCTTATTGGCGATAGCCCGTCACGTGACAACCGGAGGAATAGTCAGCGAGGGAACGATGGCACGGGCTGGCCAGTGCATAGCGAAGGAAAGAGTGAAATGAGTGGGGACCAGTTTTCGATCATAATATATATAAACACATGCAACTCGGCTGATACTCAACTGTTTCAAAAAATTCTTGCGGCTGCGTGTTCATTGCTGACTCGTGTAAAGCTGCAATGCCAAAACTAAACTGCGACTTCTAGGGGCCCTTTAAGAACACTGCTAATTAATACGACAACATACCAGGAGACGCTCGGTCTTGATTTGTGGAGGGTCAAAAAGCCTTGTGATGGCTTCACTGAACACCATAAAGGCAATGACGACAAGGAACAGGCCATTCATGAAGCCTGAGAGGACCTCCACACGGCCGTACCTGAAAGCATAAGACAAGAGCAAGGCCTGTAGATTTGAGCCTTACGGCATTACCTGACATTTATAGCCTAAGGAACACACACTAAGTTGAAACACTGACTGTGCTTTAAACTTGCTCTTGTAAAAATACAAAAGACATAAAAGCCCTGACAAGAAAATTGACGTTCCCACAAATACAGAGACAACTAAGAAACCTTTGGGGGAGGGAGGAGGGAATAAAAAACAATGCACATGAAAGAACTGCATTCAGTTCACTGGTGCATGTCTAACATTTCGTTTTTCTCTTATTACTCTAGTTGCTATTGCCATTCACTACCAGCTACCATCTTCATGGAATCCTCAAGTGTTCCAAGTTCTCTGAAACTGCTTTTGGCAATGTCCTCCTGTCCCCTACTCCTAATAAGAAAAAAAAAACACAATGATTCTTGAGGCCTCTTACCCAAATGGAAATGTTCGTGTGGCGCTGCGTCTTGCCAGCAAGGCAGCTGCCAAGCCCATCACCAGGGCAGAACAGTCAAAAAGCATGTGGAACCCGTCAGAGATAAGCCCGAGGGAGTTGGTCCACATGCCGTACAAAAGCTCCACACCCGTGAACATCTACGACGAAATTAGAGAACACACAACAAGGAATTAAAAAAAAATACCGACATATATGCATGCACAATTACGGTAAAGAAGTGCTAAAGAAAGGAAAAAAAAACAGGTAGCAATAAAATCTGTATAAGAAAGATTCAATTCAGCCGCATGCTCTCCTCACACTTTCACTTAAA
Organism: Hyalomma asiaticum; assembly: GCA_013339685.2. Taxonomy (NCBI): domain Eukaryota; kingdom Metazoa; phylum Arthropoda; class Arachnida; order Ixodida; family Ixodidae; genus Hyalomma; species Hyalomma asiaticum. Next base: position 139,927,816 of record CM023482.1, read on the forward strand.
GGGTCCCTGAAACGTATTTTTGACATTGCGTCACTGATTAGGCAACGCAATTGTGAAATCATTCACACCATAAATAAAGCGAAGCACCATGCGCTAAGGCAGCTATGGGCTTATTTCTGTCGCCTTCCTCCTTACCACTGCTGTTCCTCCTCAACTCGATCTGCTGCGGAGTGCGCGCTAGCGACGACAGCGCCTCCCGCATCAGCCGCTCTGCCGAGCCTTCCGTAGCGACATAGCGCCCCGATATCCTCACTGAGGTCGCCCGCCTCGGCAGTGCTAGCCTCTGTAATAGAGCGCCGGCGACTCGTGTGTACGCCGCCAGATGCCGCGACGATACCGTTGGCTGAAACGAAGGAGTACGTTGTAGAAGCACGTTGTTCGCAGCTAGGTTTTGAAAGTGTGACTGGTTCGGGGCTAATCAGCAACCTCCCATTCGTAGTTCAATTGGCGGGGGTGCTTTAAAACGCATTTTGGCGAGCCGCTGCGACCTTTTGCGATACGCATATTCAAAAGAATATATAAAATTTGTAGGGGTTAACTTCTACTAATTACTACTGCTAGCAGCGGCATCGCCGCTAGCAACCCCCTGCAGTGGGTTCGAGCACTCAACGAGCAGAGAATGAGGTCGTCGCGTTCGCGCGCTAGCTATCTCAGCCATGCGATCGCCGCGCTGCCGCGCGCTTCGGCCCGCGGCCCGACTTGAGGCAGGGCAGCGTGAACCATCGCACGCGGCTAAAGAGGAGAACATTAGGCGTCACTCTCCGTGCATGGTAATTTAATGAACATTAAAATAATACAAACAGTAACAGGGTCGAATTAGTCGAATATAAGGACAGGACAAGAACGATTAACAACACGCGAACGCACACGAACACAAACAAAGGACAGTAACAAAGAACAACACACGAACACAGAATAACACACAAAAATAACCATGCAAGGAAGGAGAGCCTAACCCCGGCTAGCGCACCCGCGACCGCGAGCCCTCAGAAAAGGAAAATAGAAGAAGAACATACAGGCATGGGCGTCGGTCGCAGGTCGCCACCGTGGTCGCCGGGGCCTGCAGAGGCACGCCATCCGACCGATGGCCCGGTCGGCCGGAGGGTCACAAAAGTACGTGCGCACCTCTCCAGGACCCAGCAAGTTCTCTCGAGGCATCTCCAAAACCAGAAACACCAGAACGCGCAAACATTCTGGGAATTTCTCACTGCCCAATGGCAGCCTATGTTAAAACCACATGGGCGAAGCGGGTGGGCCCCCGCTCCGTCCAGCCGGGAAAGGGGGGTGCGGCGACATTCCGTGCAAAAATGTGGCGTCGAGCGGGACGCGGGTCCCACAAATTACACACTTTACGCACAGCGCTGAAATCTGTCCTGTAATGGTCCTAATGACCCGCTCTACCGGAACACCACGTTTGCACAAAATCGTCAAAACCGTTTCAGGGTCCCTTTAAACAGTAAGTAGGAAATAACTTTGCCTAATCTTGACTTCCACAAGCAGTTTGTAATGCAGCTGCAATAAATGCAGCACACGTAACACAAGCACTGCTGTTATCTACAATTCTTGCAAGAAAATGGTGAAGGTGAGTTTTTACCAGATTAATGCAGAGGAAGTAGAATATCCGCCTTGAGTCTGATTCCTTCATGATCTGTGTCAATCCAGACCGAAGTACAGACAATGCAGAGTAGCCCGGCCCCATGTGGAATGCATCCCCATTGAAGTTGTACAGGGGATCACCATCACTGGAGTAACCCACCAATGTACCTTTTGTGCCTGTCAGGTCGGGTGAGCTCAAAATCAACGTGGCTGTTAGAAAAGAAAGAATGGTGAAAATAAGGTATTAACCCTTGTACAGTAATTGCTTGTTAGACAACATACAACCGCGCAGCGGGCGATGGAACGAAAAATGATAGGCCTTACACTAAGAGATGGGAAGACAGCCGAGTGGGTCAGAGAACAAACGGGGGTCGCCGACATAATGAACGATATTAAGAAGAAAAAATGGACATGGGCAGGCCACGTGATGAGAAGGCTAGACAACCGATGGACAGTTAGAACGACGGAATGGATACCAAGAGAGGGTAAGCGCAGCTGTGGGCGGCAGAGAGTAAGATGGGGGGACGAAATTAAGAAGTTCGCGGGCGCCAAATGGAATCAGCTCGCGCAGGACAGGCAAGGATGGCGAGGATTGGGAGAGGCCTTCGTCCTGCAGTGGACATAGATGGGCTGATGATGATGATGAGACAACAGAGGCCCCAATTACATCATTATTAGAAGACAAAGTTCTTTTTAACAACGCACGAGTGCCTTTGTCACTAGTAGCACTCGGCTATGTGCTGCAAGCTGATGACCAAGTGTCGCACAGAAACACGTAGTGACACGTCGTGCAAGGTGCCCTCACCGGTGAGCACATTCGTCAAGCTCAATTTGCTGCACCAAAGTGTGCTTGCCTGGGTAATCAGAGGACCACAGCCACTGGCAGCGTGGGATACATCTGACATCACGATGCTGTCCGCCCATTGGTTTACCCCTCCACTCCGATTGTCCGGGCCAAGGCTACCGGTAAATTTGATGGTATCGCCGGAATTGTTTGGAAAATATCGATTACAATTTGTTTCTGACACGAAATAAATCTCAACTGAGTAACATTATGCTGAAAGTGGTCCACATCTGCAAAGCTGCGCCCATTTCCAAAGCACTCAAAAGATTGGAAGCAGCCACAGCATGAAAAGTACATCTGCAAAGGCCGTTGCACCAAGCAGCTTGCTTTGTCTCTGCCATTGTGCTAAACACTAAGGCTTCAAGAAAACTAGCCGTGTTTATTAATGCATGACATATGAGTACGAACGCAATCGTGTTGACAAAAATGAGCGTTCTGTGACGAGCTCATGGAACTGCAATAGCGCCCGATTAGCTAGGCCTACTCTTGGCGTCTTTGCTCATGTTGAGCTGTTTGATGTGCTTCTCACTTGCAAATGCATAGCTTTAGCGACAATGTTCTTTAATGATGGTATATAACAAACCAGGGTGGTACAAATTTGTTTCTTTTGTGCTTAATGATGAGGATATGAAGCCTTACGAGTGTGTATGCCGAGGCTCTGGATGATGTGGGTGGAGCTTGTGCTCCGATAGCTTGTCACCCTGTGTGTGACCAGATGTCGGATTGGATGGCATATCGTGCCATGTTTTCAGCACTTTACTTCAGTGTACCTATGCAGGCTAGACGCTGCTATCTCCGCCATGTGTTTATACCATAAATGTGCTACTACTTCGTAGGTACGTGTCTGATATGACAAATATGTAATGGTACTGACTCGCCTATAGCCATTATCGTCACTTCCTAAGAGCACTTCTCTTTCCCATGTAGTAACGCGCTGCCAAAGTGGCACTCTGTACCCGTAAGTGCTCTCGCTTAAAGTGCGCTTAGACTTGTCTATGTGACTGCATTATTATGCTTTATTTGTCCATTCTGAAATCGGCAAACAAGGAAAATGTGCATATCTCTCTTCAAGAGCCATAAAAGATGTCTAGCGGCATAGACGGTGTGCCCAGCGACATCATTTGTTGAAAGAAGAGTGGGCACTTCACAGTTGTGCTTGAGGCCAAATTGTGAATTCTGTGGCGCGTGAAGCGCAATAACACTTGAGTCACATGTTCACATGAGCCTCCAAGACTGATCAGTACCATTTTCTGACATCCTCAAAAAGTGTTGTGGGGCCCCTTAAGTGCATGCTGCACAGTAGGCGAAGGGCACTGAGCTAGCCGAGTGAGAGGCGACCGGTGGGTAGCTACATAGTCCACGTCATTTCATGTGACATGCAGGCCCGAACAGACTACAGTTACATTTTCCAGCCAAATAACCTGCACTGCAGGAAGAATGCTGAACAATGCTTCCCATTCAGCACTCATCCCTGCCTTCCCTTGCTTTCTTTTGTTTGTTTTTTCCCCTTGTGCACATCGCAGAGTTTGGCACACCACCTATAGACCGCCGCCTGCATGGCATGGGCATTGCGAATTGACAATTTGCAAAAATACTGTCACATAGTAGTGACGCACGCAGCACTCAAGACAAGTTCACCCAATAAACAGTTTGCTTGACAACATATGGTTGCTTTCTTGCAAGAATGTTTTCCAACCAAAAATGCAGCTCCACTAACGTGAAACTTGAGGAGGTGCAAAGCATGCAGTGATGCACCAGTCAATCGCCGCTAATGGGCAATAAGAGGCAGAAGACTGGACTTGCAAGTTACAACTATATACATACGTAAATTTATTATACAAGCAGCCATCACATAGCTAATGCTGTTACAAAATAAAGGCAACGAAGGGGTGGCTAACTCGAGCAGTGGCCACAGGCGGGCTCGGGCAGGAGTTCGGCCATTACCCATTACCTTCGAACAGGCCAGACGGTCCGGGTCCGGTTATTCTTTGTATTTTCGCTACAATGCTATTTAATGCATTGTTTGTTTTATTTCCCCCTACTTCAACCGCTTGCTTTATGTGACAGCGACAACGAAAGGAGACGTCGATAGCTCAAGCACCTAGCTTGATCGCTTGCACTGTTGACCTTCAGTTTCCATTCAGAGGTCTGTTTAGTCTACGTATCGGCTGTCACTCCCACATCTACGCTTGCGCGCAACGCCAAGTTTGATTTTGTCTTGCAGTCACCAAAAAAAATGGCAGATCCCACATGCAGTGGGAATCAAGCAAATGCGAAGCCCGCACAAGGAACGTAAACTGGATTTGCATTGTTGTGTCGCTATACCGATTTTTGTACATATGAAGTTAACGAAACAGCTGCAAGAGCTCCAAGACTGTGGCATGTAAACCATGCCGCTCATACACGCATGCCATGGTTCTAACGTTATGACTTGTCATTTACGTTCGTCATGCAGTCGTGTTGTGCCATAGTAACTTTGGTATGCATCCCTTTAACGAAATGAGTGGCATGCAGACCATGCCGCTAATGACATGCATGTCATGATTTTCATGCAATGACCTGTCATTTATGATCGTCATGCAGTCATGTTGTGCCAAACTAATTTTCGTATAGGCTCCGTGCAGTCGAGTTTTCCATGTGCGACATCAGCGCCAGAATGCACTGCCTGGCGGAGAGAAGAAGCAAAATTGGGCAGACAGTGACAGAGAAATACGCGAACGCGATGCGCGTCTCCAACTCTATAGCAGCAGCGACCGCCCGTCCCACCTTGTTTCGTTTTATTTCCTTTGAGACGCGCGCTCCAAACCTGTGGCAAATTGTTCCAAAGGGCTACGCCGCGAGCGTTCGTGTGGTTCGCAGCACGCCCGGAAAGCAGCGAAGAAACGCGCGCGTCTCATACGTGCGACCCAAGCGGCCAATGTCAGCGATACTGAGCCGTCCGACGAGAGCTACGTAGCGCCCTCTGGTCAGTAGACGGAGCCCATACATCCCATTAACGAAACGGCAGTATAGCACCAGGACCATGGCAGGTAAATCATGCCAACCATGACACGCGTGTCATGATTATAACGTTATGACCTGTCATTTACGTTCGTCATGCTGTCGTGTTGTGCCATAGCAATTTTGGTATACGTCCCATTAACGAAACGCCTGGCATGTAAATCATGCCGCCCACGACATGCATGTTATGCTTTTCATGTTATGACCTGTCATTTATGTTCGTCATGCAGTCATATTGTTGCATACCAATTTTCCTACACATCCCACTAGCGAAACGGCCAAGAGAGCACTAAGACCGTGGCATGTAGATCATGTCGCTCATGACATGCACGTCGTGATTTTCATGTTATGAGCTCTCATTTACATTCGTGATGCATTCATCTTGTGGCATGCCAATTTTCGTATACATCCCGTTAAGGAAACGCGTGGCATGTAAATAATGTCGACCATGACATGCATATCATGATTTTCATGTTGTGACCTGTCAGTCATGTTCGCCATGCAGTCATGTTGTGGCTTACCAATTTTCGTATACATCCCATTAAAGAAACGGCCAGGAGAGCACCAAGACCATCGCATGTAAATCATGTCCCTCATGACATGCATGTCATGATTTTCGTGTTATGACCTGTCATTTTATGTTTGTGATGCAGTCATGTTGTGGCATGCCAATTAGCATATACGTCCCATTAACGAAACGCGTGGCATGTAAATCATGATTTTCGTGTTATGACCTTTCATTTATGTTCGCCATGCAGTCATATTGTGGTATACCAATTTTTGTGTACATCCCATTAACGAGACGACCAGGAGAGCACCAAGACTGTGACATGTAAATCATGCCGCTCATGACACGCATGTAATGATTTCCGTGTTATGACCTGCCATTTATTTTCCTCAGGCAGTCATGTTGTGCCATACCAATTTTCGTATACATCCCATTAGCGAAACGGCCTGGAGAGCACCAAGACCGTGGCATGTCAATCATGCCGCTCATGACATGCATATCATGATTTTCATGTTATGACCTGTCATTTATGTTCGTCATGTAGTCATGATGTGGCATACCAATTTTCGTAAACACCCGATTAGTGAAACGGCCAGGAGAGCACAAAATCGTAGGCGGCTAGATAGATAGATAGATAGATAGATACGGTCAAACTCGCCAAAGTTCGCTAAGAAATGCTTCGCATTTAAAAATGACTTAATGCCATCTATCACAATCATACTAGAATAGATAAGACAAAATATTTACTTTCACCGCACTATGTCTCAGACCGCGTAGACCACACGTTCAAGGTACGAGAAATCGCATGCAAGACTGACGTATTTCAAAATGCTTTTTTTCCCAAAACAATCCGAGAATGGAATCAATTACCTTCAAACATTGCCTCTACTGTGTCAAATGATTTCTTCTGCTCTCTGTTAAATTAACCGTGTTTTTATCTCTATTTTTCTCATTGTTATATGCAATGTTGTAAGTTATATGTTATTGCTGTATGTATTTGTGTTGCTGATTGTGATTAATTGGTGATCTTGATTATTTTTTTTTTGCGGCATTGTATTCTATTGTATTCTATTTTTTTGCAAACCCTCCCCACTGTAATGCCAATTGGCGCTGTGGGTAATCAAATAAATAAATAAATAAATAAATAGGGTGTCTCCTTGATACTTGCCTGTTTATTGCTGACAGGCATTATACGTACAAACTATGGCACTGTATGCAAAAGAGGCTAGTGAGCCTATGCTTTTTCTTTCTTAGTGTATGCACTCTTGAAAGCCCGTGGAATGTCTTTACAGTAGAACCTCGTTATAACGAACCCGGATATAACGAACTATCGGATATAACAAAGTAATCGCAATTCCCCTTGAAATTCCTATAGATGAAATTGATATTGGTTATAACGAACTAATGGTTATAACGAAGTAATTACCGCTCCCCCTTCAACTTCGTTATAACGAGGTTTTACTGTATTTGAGTCAATGCTGTTATCATTGGTAATATGAGTTTCTTTCCTACATTTATCTTAAGGAATGATCATGAGCTTCCATATCACAGGGTTAGGAATGATTATGAGCTTTAATATATCATGACGTTAAGAACGATCATGAGCTTAAAGGTAACCGTGCAAGTTATTGACACATACAATACCATTTCCTCACTTGTCAGTGTTGCCTACAAGCTATAGTCCCTGTTTCTTTCTTTTTGGAAAAGCTGCTACAGCTGTTTAATACAGGCAGTTGTAATTTGTTCTCATTCTTTTACAACTAATGCACAAAGAGAACAAGCTCGGGTTTCGTGCTTTCAGCTTCCATCAAAATGTTGCTCTTGCTACTAGGAAGTACAGTTATATCACCTCAACTGATCCCCAACACGCGTTTATGCTAGCTTCATCGCACTCACCAAACATGAACATGACCCAAGCAAAGATGAGACCACCAGACAGCGAGTGCTGCCCTGAGGTCAAGCCTGTCCATGAGTGGCCTGCATGACTACTGGTACCCCATGAGAAGGCAAGCAGCAAGGCAGCCGAAAATACTGTCAGTGAACCCAGCCTAGCAGTAATGCAGGAGTCGAGACGTAGTGTGCACACAGATTCCACATAATAGTCCAGCACGAAGATGGCCAGGCCAGAGAAGACAAGTGGAAGCACAAAAAAGGGCACCTGCAAGGCCTCCCCGTTCTGAAAAGCAGGAAGAGGAAACCAGTATGAGATAGCAAGTCCAGGACCTAAACTCTTTCAGTCCCAGTGATTCTATTTTCAGCCACACAATACAAATACCGACAAAGGTGCGTCAATTTTTCCATAACAAAGCAGCTACATAGATGGAAACATAGGGCTTCTACTGTGCCAGTGTTTGCGATGCCCAAGAACACTGCTAAAATGTTGCCATATCTGTCATCTTGAGAAAAGCTTACTTTCATATGCTTCTGCATATGCATGCATGACTTTGCACTATTTGTGAACTTCAGGTAAGAAAACACATTTCATAAAATTTCGAAAGGTATTCATTCATTCTTATTGAGGTGCTGTGTGAGACAATTGAAATAAACATGCGTGAGTTACGTATGTCTGAAATCAACAAATAAAAATATGCAGAAGAGAATTTTCAATGACCCTGCCGGCACATGATTAACTAACTTTACTAAAAGTGCAGCATAAATGCCCTCTGCTTTGTGATGAGCAAACAGACAATGAAGCCTCGGACGCATCGGTAGAGCATCGGACGCGACATCCGAAGGTCGTGGGTTCGGGTCCCACCGAAGGCAGGTTTGTCTTTTCGTCCACTTTAATTCCTTTCTACTTTCTCCACAATTACAATACCACAAGTAACTTCCCCTATGCTTTCCTAGGCTTCATTGTCTGTTTGCTCATTAACTTGTTTCTAACAAATAAAGAACGAGCCCTTGACCCCTTCCCCTTTCGTTATCTGCTCTGTGATGTAGTACACAAATGAAATGAGATGAAACAATACAGGACAAAGTGAGACAACATGGGCACAGCCTGTCTTGTCTTGTTTGTTCAGTGTTTGCAAAGCCAAAGGTGTTTGCAAAGTCAATAAAGGCGCAGTATATTTCCAGCATTTCTTACTCCATGGGACTGAGGCCCACTTTAAATTTAAAGATAGAATATTTTTCTAACCATGCACTGGTAATTTCTTTTCACATTAGCTGATGATAACTGCCATGTATTGCAGACCACAAGTTTTCAAGGTTATGGCCTCAGAGGTTCTGCATAACAGCAAAAGCTGTCCCAGGAAATATTGGAGGCCATGTCTTGGAGTAGTGTTGAAGCAGTTCTTCATACATGGAGCATTAATATAGCAGGTTTACCAAAATGTAGCAGATTGGACCAATTGCAGCAGCTTTCCCATCACTGTTGCCACATGGAGACTTTTATTATGCAAAAGATTCTCATTCTAGAGACATAGCCTTAGTAGCAGAATGTCACAATCCAGTTCCTTATGCGGCTTTAAAAACTGACAGCTTTCAGAAAACTAGGATTCCATGGCTATACCACATGCGCAACAGATGTATGACATCATAATATCATGCTCAAGGGCAGCAGGGAAAGGAGTAGAGTGCCACAATAAGTTCGCCACGTAATCGCAGTAAGCAATAAATTTTGTACAAGCTATCATCGTACTTGACCTGCACTGCATTCTCAATAACAAAAGCTGGAAAGGATGAAAATGAATTGTGCAATAAAAAAGGAGTGCTCACCATGGAAGCTGGTACTTTGACAAATAGCAGGAGAGGCAATAAGAGCAAGGTCGACATGACGCTTGACAATGCATTCAGACGCTTGGCCCCACCAACATCGACAGCCAGTGTTCGAGAGAGAGTTCGAAATGCTGTCTGGAGTAACAAGGTCAGTGCTAGAAGCAGCACTCCACCCTGAAAGACAACAGCAAAAAGATTTAGTTGGCTTGTAGACACACATCATATGCCAACTGAAAAGATTGCTTGGCTTTTGACGTTTTAGCACTTAGTAAACTCAAGAAAGGTAATGTGTTACTATAAAGTGTTTATAGGCTGTCTAAGAGCAGGTCGGTGCTTGTGAAAACGCTTTGATTTGGGAAATATACAGAAAACTGACATTAGACAATGAAAAAAATGAAGTAGCTCATCAACAACTTAGGCAGTGTAATGAGAAATACAGGCACAAAATGATGTGACTGGCACAAAGAGAGCCCTTAGAACATGCAACAGTATAATCATAAACACCAACACACAAGTGGCAGACCGCAAACCAGATGGCGCATGCACTCTTGGCATCGAGAAGAACGATGACAGTTTCCATTATTATTTTTCGTTCCTACACTAATTCACTGATAATAAAATTTCCTCTCAGACCACTTGGTTTATATTTAACTGGTAATGTGCTGCTCAGGCACTATAGAAGGGCTGTGTTCTATTTTTGCTCCCTTCTATTGTACTTGACCAGCATGTTACTGGTCATGTTAATAAAATCCATTCATTTTACCTAATTATGGTGTCTAAGCTCCCATTTTAGCTGTTTAGTTGTACCACATTATAATTTGACAGAGTCTGACTGAAAGTTATTTCGGCATATCTTTGTTACAAATGGGTAGTCAGAAACCAAACCATCTTACCTTGTGATCGGGAAGACCAAGAAGTGAGACCAGGTAATAAAAGATGTGGCTCAGCCCATGGTGCTGGTAGCCTTCAGCTGAATTTTTGTCAAGGAATGACAAAAATACCTCCTTTGGTTCATGCTAGGCTCTAATCTCATTTGTAAATGCCAGTCATGTATTTACTTGCAATATTTAAGCTACTGCTGTCACTGCATTTTGTAAGCTACTGCTATAAACTCACTGGAAGATTTGGCATGAAGCAATCCTGAAAATTTATCCGACCACAAGGTTCAGCTTAATGTGAGGACCAAGCAAAATAAAACCACAACACACTGTGTGCCTTTAGGACAAAACAACAAATCCTACAACGGGGACATGGTGAACATGTGATAAAAACAAACTTTGAATAGTGCTGTTGACAACCCTTACCAATCCCAAAATGTAATTTGGATATGGTAAGTCACAGCACCTATTATAAAACTAAACATATTAATTCCAAGAGCAATCCAAACCGAATGTGACAATGTCTTGAATGTGTACATCTTTCCTTGAAGAAATACTTCGAACTAAGATTAAAAGTTCAGTTTAAACAGAGAACTACTTTTCTTAGACACACCGCTGTGCTGTAACTACATTTTCCATTTTATTCCTAGTAGCATCAATTTTCAAAAGTGTAACACTCTTAACAAAAACACTACACAAAAACTTTAGGCTAAAATTATCACAGACAGATTTTACATACAAACCATGAGCCCCAAAAATTCTTGATAGCGGCACATATGGAGGAGACAGAAATATATGTGGAGAATGATGCCATGTTTCAAAAAAAGTGCCAAGTTCAGCACGCGTGTTTACGGGAAGTACGTGTGCACCACACTATCATTCCTTAAAATGCAATGCAAATGTTTGTGGGGTTAGTGCTAATCCATTCCTCAACAAGAGTGACATCTTTAGAATGACGACGATCAACGAAAAAGCCAACCACTAACTTCTGCGCAAGTACACAACACTGCTAGCTACTATACAATAGTCGGTGCAACTGTATCAAAGAAATTCAAAGTGAAATTAACTGTTCACTGCATAAGTTAAGTGGCAAAAGCAAGGCTAACGTGTCTTCACGCCTTGCATGATTAGACCTAAAGTGTGGCCTTATGAAGCCATACCTGTGGCGGAAATCTTGGTTTTGTAATGATGTTTTTTGTATCTGTATATATTTTGCATTTCTTTGCAAATCTCTATATGTGCATACCTCTGCAGTGCATCAATTGATTTGTAATGTTTTACATCCCAAAGCCACGATATGATCATGAGACACTGTAGTGGACACTGTAGATCGTGAGAGACGCTGTAACTGATCTTAAGACAGATATTATTCAACTAAGGTTTGTTATATAGAGGTGTCACCACATACTGTGCATACACATAAAACACTCAGTAACCGTGTAACCATGCAAGACTAATATGTCTAGAACCATTACATTTATTGCAGTGTAGTGTGTCACTCAAGCATGCACCTGTGCATTGGGCCGATTCCAAAGGAAATGGTTTTTGGCCGTCTACAAAAGAGCATGAGCAATCACACTGACATACTACCAGCAAAATTACCATGCCTGTAACACCAAATCAATTTGTTAGTACAGTAAAGGCTCGTGCTTGCCTTGACTGTACAAGCCTTCTGTCATACATGCACAAAGTGATAAGGATACGGTGCTCTGTCGGCAGAGCTTCCTTGTCGTCAAAATCAAGAAATAGCAGCGACAACACTGCCAATATAAAACACATTGCTCCTCTAAACTGTAAAACAGAAACAAAAAGCACAGTAAGAAACAGCTGCCGCATATTCGCAAGCATTCAACCAGAAGTGAACATGGTGAAAACTTGTTTGAGCCCTTATTTGAAAAACAAACCTCATAGACTCTTGTCACATGCCATCATCTAAGCCAGTTTGTTGCTATACTGATTGTGAAACAATAATAATTTTCAGCTGTATGAAAATGTCGTGTCTGTTAATAGGCTGATTAGTAAATGTATGCCAACAAATTTAGAAAGGATGAGAAAATAATAATGACAGGCTGTGGTGAAAATGAGAAATGTGGCAGTGCCAGAAGTATGGTCACAGATTTATTCTGTTCGTAGGGAAAGGGACAGTTAAAACAAGGTGATAACAGTGAGAACAGTAGCTGATCATTTAAATTTCATGTTTGGGTCAAGTGCATTTATACATCAGCTATAAATTCCAGTGCAAAAATAGGTTCCAGAATATCCACCACTATTTGTGTCACAAAGGCAATCTAATTTGACAGAATTTGCTTACTACAGAATGGGCGACAAGATTAAAGAAACCGGAGGGCAATCAAGCCCACAGTAACTACCCAATTTAGGTAGGACGTGTTGATTGGGTAGTGCTGAAGTGGGACAAGGAAATACCAGGACAGAATATTTTCACTTTTCGAGGTCTTGATGTTTCTACTGTGGCATTCTTTTGTTGTCCACATGTGCACCAATGCTTGCTGGTCTGTGTGGATAGTCAATAAATATAATGCATCCAGGTTTGCAGAGTAATTAAGCCACGCAGGCTTAATTTTTTTTTATACACACATACACATTTGACCATAGCAAATATTAAATCAGATCTGCCAGATTAGTCAAATTCAAGTCCCACACACACACACACAAAACTACTCGTAGTATTTACACACAATGCCTGTATTCGCACTGTTGGGACATTCACATCGTCTAATAAGTTGTTTTTACCATATGACACTTGCATGTCCTCGAACTGGCTTTCCTGTAGGGTACAAGCCTGTGATGTCATTGTTGGCACACTGCAGTGCTGGGGATGGTGCTAGGGTTCCCATGGTAGCGCTACTTGGCAGCGAGGATACATGGTACCACGATCAACTCAGCTACGTCTATTGGGCTTGAGACATTGTAATGCACGGTCCACATTCGTGCACGCGATGGCGACAGGATTCGTTGGGACGATCCTGTGGGTACACTTCTCATTCCCCAATTGTATCTTCGTTTGCGAGACATGACTTGCAAATGACATAGGCTTAGGTTTCTGGCGTGGGTGAACTTTACACGCTCGGTGCCCTGTTGCGGTGAGTCGAACAGAGTCGATTCCATATTATGTGTTATATTGGCATACCATATGATGAATGAGTGGGTGTTAGTGCAGTGTGTGTATGCTGAAACTATGTATGTCAAGGGCTAGCGCCATAAAGGCACTTAACTGGAACATTAAGGTTGCCTAAAGGTGTGATGTAGGCGTTGCAGTACCATTTTCTTAATCCCCTCTCATCCCACCTAAAGGAATCATTGTTCAGTTTTACTAAGTCACGAATCACTCACTCTTTTAAAAGAGCGGCTCCAAAGAGTTGATTCACTCCGGAGCTACCCATCTACCATCAGCTGTCGTGGCTCTCCCGGTGGGAAGGCGCATAAGTGCGAATGACACTTGCACATGCTGGCAACCATGTTGCCTTTTTGGAGTCATGTCGTCAAGCCTGCAGACAAGCCACCTGCGTGGCGGCGCATAAAGCACTTGGCAAGCAGCGGCTGCCAGCTGTGTTGACCAGTGTTGACAGATTGCATTCAGATAGCGTTTGGTTACTATGTAAGAGGGGCCAATAAATGTTCCTTTTATTGGCATGCACTACGATGTACCGTGTCCTTTGTTCCTTGAGCCCAGAGGAGACACCACAGTGCATTGCTAACGCAGTGGTGTGACTTAATAAAAACTATTTCTCACAGTTACCCTTCTATGAGATCTTCAATAGATGACAAGAATAGCTTTGAATTTGTCGATGCCCGCTTCACTGCTTCCAATGCTGTCGATGCTTCCCTGATAGTATTCATTAATAGATTTCCGTGGTTTTATGTCCCAAAACCACACTATGATTGTGAGCGATGCCGTAGTGGAGGGCTCTGTTGACTACCTCGGGTTCTTTAATGTGCACCGACACTGCACAGTGTATGGGCCTCAACATTTCACCTCCATCGAAATGCAGCTGCCACAGCCGAGATTCAACCCCGTGACCATCGGGTCAGCAGCCAAGTGCCACAGCCACTGGACCACCATGGTGGGACATGATAGTATTCATGCCCTGTGCATACATACAGTGTAGACCGCTTATAATGTAAGTCATGGGAGTTGTAAAAATCCGCGCTATAAGCGGTACCGCGTTATAACCAAAGCATGCTTTTTTCGGCCTTTGCCTATGTCAAAAGGGCAACCCACCTTTCAAAAGCAATTTACTACACTTTTCACTCGCAGACACATTCAACACAATCACAACACCGCACGGAAACAAAGTTCTCAAGTCCGGCATCAGCGGAAGAACGGCGTTATTTTCGTCTGGCGATGCTTGCGAACAGCGCTGCGAACAATTTCGTCCTCCACATAGCTTAAGCACTGAAGCGATTTCTCGCTCAAACTGTCTTTCGCGCAGTACGTTTTCACTTTAGCGAGGTATTCCAATGCGTCTTTGCACGGGAAATCTGGTTCTGGCGTCGGGTCGACATCGTCTTCGCCGTCCGACTCGTCGTCCGTTGCAACCTCCGCACTACCGCGCACCGCTGCGACGATCGCGTCATCTGTGCTCGCTTCCTCGCAGACAGAAAGCTCTGATTCCCCTGCATCGACAAATTCTTGGAAAGTGTCGGTGGCGGTTACAAAGTTGCTGTCAACGAGGCCGGACCACACGTCGTCAGTGTTGAGGGTCTCATCGGCGAGCGACGTGTCGCTCTGCTCATCGTCTTCCAGAGCCTCTGCATTGCGCACGAAGCCTGCCCTCTTGAAACACTTGCTTACGGTATCGGCCTTTACCTGCCACCATGAAGCGACCACCATGTCAATTGCGCCTCTTAAGTTCACTTTAAGAGGCTACTGCTGCTGCATGCTCAGCAAAACTCTCTCGCAAATGCGCTTTTTGTACAGCGCCTTTACGGTTGCGATGACACCCTGGTCGAGAGGTTGACTTTTTGCTGTAGTGTTGGCAGGCAAAAACTTTAGGTTGACTGCGGTCAACTTCGGCTTGACGTTGTGGGCCGTGCAGTTGTCGAGGATAAGCACGACCCGCCGCTTCTCTGCCACCATATCCTCATCAAACTTGCAAAGCCAGCTGGTGAACAAATCCTGCGTCATCCACGCCTTTTTATTGGCTTTGTAGGTCACTGGCAGGCACTCTCGCTTTTTAAAGCAACGTGGCCTTGCCGATTTACCTATGACAAAGAGGCGGCGCTTGTCGCTCCCGTCCAAATTGGCGCAAAACAATACAGTTATGCGCTCCTTTGAGACCTTGCGGCCGGAGCAGGCTTCGCCTTTCAGCGCAAGCGTGCGGTTGGGCAAAAGGTTATAAAATAAACCAGCTTCATCGGCATTATAAATGTCTCTGTCAGTATAGGTCGACAGCATACTCTCCAAGTTCAAGCGAAGCCAGACTTCGATAGACTCGTCGTCGACAGCGCCGCTTTCTCCGCACACCACTTTGCAGCTGATGCCATGGCGATCTTTGAAACGCTGAATCCACCCGTTGAGTGGATTGAAGTCGTCGTGGCCTAAAAGAGCTCCGAGACACTTGGCCTTTTGTTGGAGCATGGGGCCACTTACTGGGATGCTCTGAGCCCTAACTTCGCGGAACCACCTGAACAGCGCTGCGTCCACGTCTTCGTATTTTGACGTACGTATTCTCTTCCGTGACAGGGAAGACGAATCTTCCTGCAGTTGCTGCCGCAGTTTGTCCTTGTTTTTGTAGATGGTCGACACGGTCGTGTCGGAAACGCCGTATTTCGCCGCCACCGACGCCTTCTTCAGGCCACTCTCAATGTCCCTTATGACGCATTCCTTAATCTCCAGCGATAAGGCACGGCGTTTTTTCACACCGCTTGAAGACGCCGCCGACGCCATGGCGACAGGAGCTACGCAACACACGTGCTCTGGGCTCTCAGACGGCAACGACACGGCGAAGCGCACACAGCAAATCCAAAGAGGCAAAAGAAGGAGGTTGAGAAAAAAAAAAAAAGCATGCTACCGCTTCTCTCCCCCACTCCGCGCAGCGCGCACCCGGATTGGACGCTGCCACGGTCGCCACGGTGACGAAAACACGCTCCCTCCTTCCAAGGTCTCCCCGACTCCCTCCCTACTGTACCCTCTCTTCTCCTCCGCAATGTTTGACTTTTCGCGGCGGTCTCCACGTGCGCCCTCCCGCTCACACTCCCAACGTTCCGGCGCGCCGGGAACGCCGCCGGGAAACCGTGCCGACCGTGCTCCGTTCGCCGATGGTCGCGCGCCTAAAAACTCCGCGCTATAACCGGTATTCTCCTTCGCGCGCCTACGCAATAAACGGTCGGCCTATACATTGAGTTCTATGGGCGACATATCGGTGGTCAAAAAAACCCACGTTATAACCGGTCCCGCGCAAAAAGCGGTTACGTTATAAGTGGTCTGCACTGTACCTTGAATGCCATCTGAAGGGATTATTATTATTACCCATCCAGTATCTATCCCCAAAGGCTCAATGTGGATGCAATCAGCAATTTTTTCTTTGAGCCTCAATGTTCAAGAAAATTCACTGTTTTATAACCTTACTCGCCTTAGAATGACCGCCAGCACTAGTGAAAAGCGCCTTTATGCCGACTATGACAACAAGGTCTTTGTGCTGAAGGAGTAGAATTGTCCGTAAAGGGCCGCACAGCGTGAGGCCGAAAAGCTCCAGAAGTGTGAGAGAAGAATTGATCACAGCATGGCGAAATACCCGCAGCCACTGCAGACAGCAAAAACAAAAAAAGAAAAACCGTATTAGGAAAATACACAAAATATATCCATTAATGCCCAAGGCATGTCTAGAAAAAACAAGTAACAGCGTAAGCCATGGGATGAAACAAGAACAGATGAAGCATTTCATCTGTCCCTGTTTCATCCTGTTGCTTGCTCTTTTACTTGTTTCATTTAGACGTGTACCAAGTGGCTTAATTAAGTAAGCACTCAGCTGCAGCTCAACACATGGCCATTACGTAGGGAACACCAAGAATAGAGCGAGTCTTAAGACAGCCATTTCCTAAATTATTACAGAAGTTGTTATACCAGGTACTTTCATCCTACATGGCATTAGAGATGCTGTGTTCACCAATATAGCCTCAAATCCACATTTGCATCGTGTGTGTCAAATGTATAAAACACAAAATTAGAGAACAACACTTAGTTGAATAACTGGGCTACCACTTCAGCATAGCTCAACTGGAAGAGAGTGTAAGGTCTGCTTCCTCCGGTGCTGTATGGTCTTTTTATACCAGCTCCTTTTTCCTTACAGTTCTACATTTCAAGCAACAGCCAACGTCAGATTCATCTATGTTTTTACATACTGTGTGTCGGCTACCTATGGTCATGAATAAAAAGAATAATGGTTCTCAATTCCCCTTGTCACACATGTGAGTTACTTAAGCAGACTACTGGTAACAATGAAAAATTGCCATGTTTATAAAACATGGCCAACTGAAATAAATTATTTTGGCCTCAGTAGCAAAGTGGGTTACTAATTTCAATGATAACTGATATCCACAGCCCCCATAATGCGCAGGGTGAATAAGCAGTGGAGAGTTAGAGTAATGGAAAAAATACCAAGGAATTTTAAATGCAGCTGATGACAACAGAGGCTGAAGTGGAACAATGAAATTGATCGCAGGTGCAAAATGGAATCAGCTCACTCAAGGCACACACAATAGAGTAAATTGCAGACCACTAAGAGAGGTCTCTGTCCTGTAGTGAACATAAAATAGGCTGCTACTGATGATCATGATATGCAATGACAAAAAGAAAAAGAGAACCTCTGTAAATATAAACTTATATTAAGATGGGACATATTGATATGCTGAACAATAAATAGTGTATTGAATACTGGGAATTCACTGTGATCACAAGGGCATTAATTTAAATATTTGTGAGCTAACTCTTTAACAGCATGAGTTATAAGTACACATTTCTCACTGTTCAATAAATTAATAAAAAGTGTAAGAGGCACAGCAAAAAACAACAAAATTCCATTCTTAGCAAAGTGATGTACACCCACTTTTGAGTAAGACACGAAGTTGCCACCAAAAGGTGGAGCCCCGATAACGACAGCAATGCATCGAGAAGCTGTACAGGGCAAGGCCCATAGATTTATTGGCCCTATACACTGCAGCACACATTCAAGTACTGATTAAGTCAACAAGAATGGTGTCATGTGCACACAGGCAAACGCAAATGACATCTCCCTCTGCAAGTGCAAACACTGGCTTTGTTTGCACAGTGCTGGTATGATGAACAGCATAAGCACAAGTGCCCAAATGTTTCTTGTAGTTTTGTTGGGATAACTCAAGCTGCTCAAGCTGCTACACTAGGCCCAAGGAGTGTGTCCACGAAGACAGCGCGCACAAAGAAACCAGACATCCCAGCTTGCTCAACCTTTGGAACCGCCACAGATTACTACCCCGTTAGAGTGCACGCGGCACTGCTGTTTGGAAAAACAGCCCAGCCAGTACTGATTGGGCAGGATAGAAGGGGAGACACATGCCTTGCCTACTGAGCCCAACTCTGGCCCGTGCCCCCACCCCCTCCTCTTCTGTAGCTCGCCTTCTCTCTCCCATGCTATGGCATGCTCTCTTGCATGCTTTCTCTTGATCCTGCAGTGTAGTGAGCACAGGGCAAAATTAAAGCTTAGCGCACAGAGATTTTATGCAGACCATCACACCAACGGTGAATTTTCACTTGGAGTGTCCCTATACATATTTGCTATTCCAATAAGCAAGTTGCTTTTGATGCCAAGTACTAAAACATGGCCTTGGATATGCACTGTAGAGAAAATGGACTTACTTGTGAGCGGGTTAGTTTCGACCCACTTGAGAAGGGCTTTTGTATAACTACAAGTGCAGCAGAAGCACTGTAACAGATAAGCAAGCATTCAGATACAGTCTATATAAAGCAGTATCATGAGAAATGTGGTTTTAGAGAAAGGAAGCAGGTTTGTATGGTCAAATAACCGGAGAAAATTGAAGTTGAACTAAATTAAAAAAAAAAAAAGAATGTAGCACACGCCTTGCCAGAAGATAATTTGATAATAGTATGCAGTACACAGCAGTAAACAAGGTTGATTAAGATTTCGTTCCAACCTTCCAGGTGCACATTCTTGGTGCGTGACACCGTAGATACTGTGTCATCTGATTTTATCATGTTGACGTTAACAGCATTTGGTATTTGTGAATGGCCATATTATGACAACATTGTATGCCTATCACAACTAAAAGTTCAGTTGCATATAACGGGACAATGTGCTCTTCTTAATTCTACTCAAGCAGGATATTCTGTATTCTGTATGACAGTCTTCCAGTGTCTTTGGGGTCTACCGACACTGGTGACCGGCAGAGGTAGTGTAACCAAGTTGGTCACTTTGTGAGCAGTTGTAAAGGGTGAAAAAGTCTTTGTTGATACGTACTCTATTTTCATCCACCAGCATGAGAACTGGCCCCCATTAATCACTTTCATTGCCAGTCCTGGTAAACAGTACGAGCTCTGTTGACTGTTGATATGGGTGAGCCCCCAATTCAATTAGTTTAGCGTGGTATAGTAAGTAAAAACACAAGCAAAACTAAAGAGCACCATGCCAGTTTACTGCAGCCATGCTTGTTTGAAGAAATGCGTTGAATGAAAGCTGAATGATTTTCACTGCTTCAGGTTCCTACCTACTGCAAATGAACATGACAGGTTCGCAGTATGGTTCTATTAAGGGAGGAAGTTCGGGTCTGGTGTTAGTTCATCGTAGTATAGAAATCGCACAGCAAGACATGAAGGGAGATGATGAGGGCAGGAGAGAGATCAGTAGAAATATATAAGTCGTCCTATCATCGTCTCGTCCGCTGTTCGTTTTTTTGCGCTATGGTTTCTACAGCAGTGATACCAACTTCATTTCTGAGCAACTGAAGACGTGAGAACCTTAACATGCTTTTACAAAGCTTACTAAACGCTGCAGTGCATGAAAATAAGCGTGAATCGCTCCAGATGAACATTAAAACATCAGCGTCATAAAACGTAGTACTTACACAAGGCGCGCGATGAAAAGGAACTGTACAACGTGAAGATAATTTAAGATATTGTACGAGAGGAAGTATGCATATGCCAGGATGCATTTGGTGAGAACAAGGCTCGCCACGTATCCTTTGAACCTGCGTACAAGCAATTCTCTTGGTGAAATGGAAACACGACGCAGCGGAGTGACAAAATGACACGCTTACCTCGGCGAGTGATATATGAC
The DNA here is from genome assembly GCA_013339685.2 of Hyalomma asiaticum. Lineage (NCBI taxonomy): Eukaryota > Metazoa > Arthropoda > Arachnida > Ixodida > Ixodidae > Hyalomma > Hyalomma asiaticum. The sequence continues at coordinate 139,948,645 of CM023482.1, forward strand.
TTGGGATCGTGGCTGTCCCTGACGGCCGTAGTGGGTTGGTAGCCTGTCCATAGTCAACCTATACAGTCGGGCACATGGCACCTGGACATAAGGATGCGCGATGACCCCCCGTGCGCCTTCCATTTAGCGGCATCAATGCATGTGACAAGCCCACCCAACACTTCGCAGGATGACAGAGCACGCTCACTGTGTTCGATCAAAGGCACGATCACATGTATTATTACAATAAAGTTCAGTCGCTATAGGGTTGGAAGGCAGAGCAATGGTCAGAGCATCATGCTAGCCTTAGAGCAGCTGTTTTACGTTGATCAAAGCCGGCTATCGAAAGGCACTCGACAGATGGATATCGTTTCCGTGACGACAACCTCGTCAACAGCCGGTAGTTCACATTTTCGCTGTGAAAGTACACTTGCCTGAGTGTGCTCGTTGATTTCATTCGGCGAGAGGTCTAAACTGAGGTTAGTTGCGAAAGCAAAACCTTGCAGTCATGCCTGAACCTTCCTCGCAAACCTTCAAAATCAGGCAGACGCCGTGGCCGTCGCCATTACCGAAAACGGAACCGGAAACACCGTAAAAATTCGCTTCCTTCTGTTTCCGCATCTCGTTTTGACGGGTTGTAGTTGTAATGGCGGCCTCCACGAGCGACGTGAATGCAGACCTCTTGTAAATAGTGACCGAAATTGCCGAATGATAGCGGCAAGATGAACCAGGAGAACTGTGCGGTTGTTTTAGAAACACTTCGCAAAGCGGCCAGTCAAGACGCTGAACAGCTAAAGCCTGCCGAACAGCAGCTCAAGTGCTGGGAAACTGAAAAGTGGTTCTACTCGGCTTTGTTGGTAAGCTGTTGTGTTTGGTAAGCTTGTCTGACCAGTGCGTACGCGAGGATTTCTGATATCAGGATTATGCTTACGCCTATTAATGATGCAACGGTAGGGAGAACACATGCATAATGTGTAAGTTGAACTTCGGCAGGAACACGCCGCTGCGGTGGTCGGGCAAATCGAGTAATATTCACGATCAGTCGCACTACCGTGACTTTCATGCCCGCGATATTTCATTGTAAAAAAGACCGTACGCGAGGATGTGCCATAGCTGATCACATAGAGTGATTTCGGTTTCTTCGTAATGTTGTACATTTTACACTCTGTCGGAACTCGGAAAGCACAGTTGTCCTGTCAGGCGTTCCGTCTTATTCGTGACAGTCTAGATAACGCAAACAACGCTCGCGTGATCGTGATTTTGGCAAGCGCAGCTTACTTTGTGCTTTGTTCGTGATGTTTAGACGTGTACCTGATGTCGCGAGCAAAAGTACATTATCGCCGAAAATTCACAATACCTCCTAGTGTGTATTACACAACGCTTATTGTCTTGAGGTTCCAGTAGTCGCGTGTTACCAACCCACTTTCTTCAGAGACTGTACATGACTTTCCTTGCTCTTAGACCTCCTGCTATGACATTCATATTCATTCCAACGCATGTGGAACAAACATTTCCGTGCACACATAAAAGATCCAGATATCAATTTCCTCACGAGAATAAAACTTTTTCGGCTGATTACACAATTGTGGCGAAACAGCATAACAATTTATAATTGCCAATTTATGACACAGCTAAATATGCACAACCTTTGATGCAGTTATACACAACAAAGCATTTCATGTGCAGATCAGGGCATATTGTGGCGTTGTACCACCATTGGATCATGCGTGGTTGGTTAGTGACTCAATGATTTGACCAATTGGCCGTGGTTACATAGTGGAGCTACTGCTGGTCATAATACGTTTATGCATTATTTGCTTTATCTCCATGTGTATGTATGTGTGTATATATATATATATATATATATATAAGTTAATGAAACAACAAACATTGATGCCTAGGAGAGCGTAGGGGAAGTTATTCCAATTCGTAATTATGATATTGTAATTTTGGGGTAAGTAGAAAGGAACCAAAGTGGACGAAAAGACAAACCTGCCTTCGGTGGGAACCGAACCCAGGGCCTTCGGATATCGTGTCTGATGCTCTACCTCCGAGCTATGAAGGCGGTCGTCTCCCCGTCCACTTTATTGGCTATTTATGTATATGAAATCCTGAGAGTGTTAGGCAGCGCCACTCGTAGCCATGGTGGCGAATGTAGCAGGTTTGTCTTTTCGTCCACTTTAATTCCTTTCTACTTAACCCAAAATTATAATATCATAATTACGAATTGGAATAACTTCCCCTACGCTCTCCTAGGCATCAATGTTTGTTGTTTCATTAACTTGTTTCTAACAAATAAAGCCGAGCCCTTGACCCCCTTCCCTTTCATTATATATATATATATATATATATATATATATATATATATATCGCTACCGAACGTTTCACAGTACAAGTACCTGGGTGTCATGATAAGCAGTGACTTCAGCTGGAACGCGCATGTGCAACACGTATCTAAGAAGGCACTGAATAAACTGCTCTTCCTGAAATGCTCCCTTCTAGGTTCCACCTGTCAAACATGATATCTTGCTTACAGAAGCCTTATCCATCCAATATTAAAATGTGCCAGTGTTACATGGTTTCTGCACACGAAAAGCAACGTACTTACACTTGATAGGTTTCAAAGGAAAGCTGTGTGGTTTATTTTCATTCGCTGTAGGTGTAGCGATTCCGGAACAGAACTTCTTCAACTTGCTAGCCTCGCAACATTGCCAAGCCTAGTCAAAGTACAAAGGTTGAAATTCTTGTGTTTTTTGTTGCTTGAAAGTTTCATCAAGATAAATCCCAGGTCATTTGTCAGACATAATTCATCCAGATAAATGTGTCTCAAACATAAATTCACTTTAAAGGAATTTTATTGTACTAACAATGTATTTTGTTTCCTTTTTTCTCTGAAGTATCATGGTAAGAGATTGGAATTCTTTAGATGAATACATTGTTGTTCAACCAACAACAGAATTGTTTACTGAACTCGTAGAAGCGACTGAGACACATGCATACTGCGTTGCTGTCTTTTTTTTTTTTTTTTTTCATCAGTGCCACTGTGTTCTTGCTAAATTATTAGCCTTGTAAAACTGATGTAATTATCCTTGTCTACATCCTTGCCTTTGAGCATATGTTGTGTGATTGGCATCACCTCTTTTATGATTTTGTTTGTGTTTATTCCCACTCTTGTAATAATCCCTTTGAGAGATTGACAGTATTTTAAAATAAATAAGTTATACATATTTTTACTACTTCCCACCTAATTTTTGTTTGCTTTGCTTCTTCCAGTCTATCTTCTCAGACCACAGTGTAGAAGTCAATGTGCGGTGGTTGGCAGTCCTGTACATAAAGAATGGCATTGAACGATACTGGAGGAAAACAGCAACCAAGTAAGTACTTCGTATTGATGACTTTTGTAGTTATGCGCTACGTAAACATGTTTACAAAAGTGTTCATGTCATCCCTGGTTCATAATTACAGCTGAGTGTTTGATGTACAGGCACCACTGTTTTTGTAATTTGAAAGTGAGTGCCTGCTATGCTGCAACATCATTAGCCTGTTAAAGAAATTGACAGCAGTTATATTCATTGGTCTTGTGTAATTTAGCTTTTTTTATTCCTAAGGAAGTGGCAGCAAAAGGCAAGCTTCTTGAAATAAAAATAGTGCACATTAGGGATTATGTTATTAAATAAACCTTGGGTTACAGATGCAAGTTTGAGCCCATAGTTAAAAAGGAAATGTGCCATGAGCAGGGAATCTCTAATTTGTATTTTTAATAAGTATAAGCAGGAATATGTTCCCATTTGTAATAACACTTAAAGAAATGTGGCTGATCCCTCTGTCAAGATAATCGGTGTAACACGAAAGTGAAATGTGTCTTCGCATACGCAGTTGAATGTTTATTGTTACATCGAGGTGAACTTGCACATTGCTATTGGTGTTTCGCTGATGCGGCGCTGTTTGACGTGGATGAACCCACGTTCACACGTCGCTTCCATAACTTCAAGGACCAACCCCTTGTGGTAACTGAAGCAGTTTACGTAATAACTGGACACAGTCAATCGTAAATGCCGCGTGACAAAGGTATCGATCATATTTACTTGCACTACATTGACCCATCAGCATCGTTACTGTGCTTGGGGGCCTAATGCAGCAGTGTTATTGTTGCCCTCACGCTCGAACAGTGGTCAGAGTGGGAGTGCTACCTACGACGAAAGGTGACCGGTGCTCTACCACAGCGCTGTCAGCGCATATACGCTCGAAGCTGTATGAACGCGATGTTTTTTCTTCATCATCATCATCATCATCAGCCTGTTTAGGTCCACTGCAGGACGAAGGCCTCTCCCAACGATTTCCAATCCACCCTATCCTGAGCGAGTTGGTTCCACTTTATGCCCGCAAACTTTAATTTCATCGCTCCATCTAACCTTTTGCCTACCTCTGTTGCGTTTTCCCTCTCGTGGTATCCATTCCGTCGCTCTTACTGTCCACCTATTATCCTTCCTCCTCATGACATGTCCTGCCCAGGTCCACTTCTTTCTTTTAATTGATAAGATAATATCGGCTACTCCTGTCTGTTCTCTGATCCACTCCGCTCGTTTTTTATCTCTTAGCGTTACCCCTATCATTTTTCTTTCCATTGCACGTTGCGTGCTCCTCAGTTTCATCTCTAGTTTTTTCGTTATTCTCCATGTTTCTGCACCGTACGTTAGTACTGGGAGAATGCAGTGATTGAATACTTTTCGCTTTAATGAGAGCGGCAAGTGTCCGGTCATGATTTCGTAATGCCTTCCGAATGCGCTCCAGCCCAGCCTTATTCTACGGAGAATTTCATTTTCCTGGGTAGGAGTTCCTGATATTAACTGTCCCAGATATACATATTCGTTTACACATTGTAAGGGTTCATTGTTGATTTTAAATTCCTGTTCCTTAGCTAAGCTATTGAGCATAACTTTGGTCTTTTGCCTATTAATTTTAATCCAATTTTAATGCTTTCCCTGTTTAGGTCATCAATCATGTTTTGTAGTTCGTCACCATCATTGCTAAAGAGCACAATGTCGTCTGCAAATCTTAAATTGTTTAGATATTCTCCGTCTATTCGAATGCCCTTTTCTTCCCAGTCTAGACGTTTAAAGACTTCCTCTAAACATGCAGTGAATAGCATCGGTGATATTGTATCGCCCTGTCTCACGCCTCTCCTGATCGGGATTTCTCTGCTTCTCTCATGTAGGAGTAGTGTGGCTGTGCAATCTTTGTATATGTTGTTTATGGTTCTCACGTATACGCCAGGTACCCCTTGACGATGTAGAGCTTCTAGAACTGCTTGCACTTCTATGGAGTCAAATGCTTTCTCATAGTCGATAAACGCCATGTAAAGAGGTTTGTTATATTCCGCGTACTTCTCAATTACTAGGTTGATAGCGTGGCTGTGGTCCATTGTCGAGTAACCTTTCCTAAAACCAGCTTGTTCTCTCGGTTGGTTAAAGTCGAGTGTTTCTCTTATCCGCGTAGAAATTACCTTTGTAAATAGCTTGTATATTACTGGGAGTAGGCTGATTGGTCTGTAATTCTTTAAGTCCTTTATGTCACCTTTCTTGTGGATAAGGATTATATTAGCATTTTTCCAGCTGCGCGGTACGCTACATGTCTTGATACATTTCGTGAAGAGCGATTTTCTTATCAGGCTCCTTTCCAATGCCCTGGCAGCTCTGCATCGAGGCGGACTTTGGAACACATCTGGAATGGAGTTGCCATTCAGAAGAGGCAAAATAAAGCTGCAGTGATTCACTTTGCCTCTCTTGGATGGCGGCACCGTTACAGGCAAGGTGCTGGATGCGCACGTGCTGAGTCGGATGAGAGCATCAAGGAATGCACAAAGTGGGATAAATAGGAATGTAAAGCGCATTTGTATAGCCACGAGCATGTGCGGCGTTAGTGTAGTGGTAGAGCATTGGCCACCTCTTGTCATGGAGCGAGGGGCTGTGAGTTTGATTCCCAGCGCATGAGCAGAAGTATTTAGAAGGGCTTTTGTTTCTTGTTCTTACACGTTTATTTTACTGCATCATATCCATTGCTACCGACATAAAACTATTTCGTGTTAAAAGTATCAGTACCTGGTAGGGCTAACAGGGTTATTAAGTTGCTGAAAGACACCATAAACAGTCCAATATGTTTATTATAAGTTCTCTTATTACATTCACCAATGTGTAGTATGCACTATGTATGCTATTACATGTGATGAAATATTGTATTTTGTTATATTTATCAGTGTGGAGGCATCTAAATCAATCCCCAAACCTTCTTTCTCTTTTTTTATGACACTTGGCAATTTTTGATGTATGCATATGCTTCTTATAGGATAAAAATAAAGTTGGAATAGATCGAGAGGCCCACGTATGTTAAACGCGACCATATAAAGCCAAAGTTTAAGCTCAAGGAAGTTGTTTATTGTTGTATTTATGTGAAGTATAGCAGTTGCGAGATAATGGGAAACAATGGATGAACAAAGACAGCTTTCTGCTAGTGTGAACAATGCCGATGTCTTTTGTATTATGCATGCAATACATTAGCAGTTTGCTATGGTGGTAGCTATCTCCCCATTTTCTTATGCATGTGTAGGTTTGGGAGTGTTAGTGAATTCCATTTGTTCCATGACAGCAGATATTGAGCATTTTATTTGTTCCATCTGATAAACAAACATGCTGCCTAAAGGCACTGAATTTACCATTTAAGACCATTGTTATAGCATGAATTCAAAAAGAGAAATTCACAGTTGCCTGAGACAGTTGGCATTCTCACATGGGAATATGTTGAATGAAAGACTAAAAGATCAGCTCAGAGTCTTGATTCTGGCTGCTCAGCCAAATACAGTCAACACTTGTTACAACGGACCAGTGGACCCTGATAATCTATCAAAAAGTGTCCACTTCATCCAAAGTCCATAATGTGCGGGAGGGAAGGTTGGGGAGTGGGGGGGGGGGTGTTTAATTTTACGTCCGTCTGACATAAAAATAAACAAACAATTGCTTTTTATTCACATTTAGCTCGAGCACTCAGGATTAATTTCCCCATTACTGCTTGCTGACAATACCGTTGTTGTTCACAACTGAACGCATGGTCTCCTTGAGTAGCCCCTTGCTCTTGCAATTTTCACCTGCTCCTCAACGTGCTCAGCAGCATCCACAATCTTAATCTTGTTTCTCCATGAAACTTCCTTTTTTCTTAGGTCATGATCTCGTAACTTGCAGTACGCGCACGAACACATTGACAAAATGCCTCCATATTGTGTGCCTTTAGACTGGCTTGGCTGGATGCTCGGCTTAGCCAAAGGCCACCAACATTGCCAGCCTAAATTTAAAACTTGTCGCGGCTTGAGCATGCAAACACTGACGAGTTCAAATCTGTTGTTGGACCATGCAAAAGTACGTTTTAAACCCCCGCTCTGAAAAAAAAAGATTGCCATCCACTGTAACTGATAGTCCGGTGTAGCTCAGTTCGTTAAGAGTGAACTTCGTTGCGTTGATGATATAGATGGACCAAACTTATTTTGAAACATGGTCTGTTATATTAGGAATTTCTGATTTCCCTCCTTCTTTATTTCAGTGCGATATCGGAAGAGGAGAAGAAAGTTCTAAGGCAGAAGATGATATCAAATTTTCACGAGCCAGTTAACCAGGCAAGTTATAAACTTTCTTTCTACCATGAGATCACACATGCCAATGAAGTTTGACCCTAGTGTTAAGGCATTTTAGATTTTCGCTTGGATCTCCTCAACAACGTGCCAGTCAGAGCCCTCGCAAGCAGTCCTTCGCTGCACTTTCAAGCTTGGTACACAAATGGGCTTGGTCGCTAGACTTCTGTCATTAACACCTGATCTTAATGTTATTTTGTGCCCCTGGCGAAGGGGAAGTGCTGTAATAGTTGGTGTTGAAATTCATGTTCTAATGTTGACTCCATCCTCTGGCTAGTAGCAGCCAATATTGAAGGCGGTGCCTTTTCCAACTTACGCACGAAAATTGATTATGGAGGTGGAAACACCATCATCAGCGGAACGGTTTAGAGAGAATATATCCAGTACTGATAAAACAGTTGTTCCATTCGTTAGGTGGAATAGGTCAGCATTATATGACCAGTACTTTGGCTCCAGGATAGGGCGCGACGTAGCAAATTGTGTTACCTTGGCTTATCTGAATGATTACAAAAAAGGTGATCATGATGCTTCCCCATAACATTCAGTAAGGTCTCTGAGGGGAGCATTGCAATTTGCCCTATGTGCCAGTCACAACATAGGGCACATGGAAAATTGTGTTACCTTGGCCTATCTGAATGATTACAAGAAACGTGATCATGATGTTTCCCCATAACATTCAGTAAGGTCTCTTGAGGGGAGCATTGCATATTTGCCCTATGTGCCAGTCACAGCATAGGTGCAGAAGGCGGGTACTTGGCATTGTCAACAGTAGGGAAACAAGAGAACCTCTATTCTAAAGCGAGCATTTTAGTAAACGGTACTCATGCCTCTAAAAAGTCAAGTCTTAACAAATATTTACAACTCATCTTATACAAGTGTTGGCTTTTCTTTGAGGCTGCTGTTGTTCAGCCACTGTTAGTCAGACACACTGCCATGAAGATTACTCACTCAATGGTGGTTAGCTGTGCGTGTTCTTCGTCTAAACATCCTTGGAGCTCTGTGATTTAATTCATAAAAGCAAATAGCTTTTGAGACAACATAGATTTGCGGAGTTTAGTGACTCATGCAATGTTCCTAGAGCAAGAGTTTAATATGTTACAAGCATGCTTTTTATTTTTCCCCACAGCTTGCCTTACAACTTGCCGTGTTAGTGTCAAAAGTCGCTCGCTTTGACTGCCCAACTGAGTGGCCCGAGCTTGTGCCAACCTTGCTGCAAGTTGTCCGAAATCCGGATGATCTTCCACAGCAGAGGAGCCTGCTCGTGCTTCATCATGTCACGAAATCGCTGGCATCTAAACGCCTTGCTGGGGATCGGAGAGTGTTTCAAGAGGTCAGTTCCGAACTAGGTTCTTAAAGAATGATAAGGACTCTCCAGATGTATGTGTCTCTGCATTTATCTCGTAGCTGTCTAGTGATGCCATAGGGACAAATGATCAGCAGGTCTTCTGATGCTTTAAATATTTCATTATTTAAATGGCAATACTGGCAATGTGCCCATATACTACAGTTAAGCCTGGATACAACGAAATTGACAAATGACCGAAAATTTTTGTTATAAAGAGGTTTTCGTTATATCCAGTTTCGGTATGGAAATTCGAAAAAAGACATTGCAGGTGAAGCAAAGGGGCAACTGTAGGTATACTTAGCCCAGAACACATTTATTCGCGGCAGAAACGCGGAAGGCGCAGCTCGAATCTCCCTCCGAAGATTCGTGGCCATCGCCATGATATCGGACACTCTCCACCAGTGCCTCATTCGACATCTTTTCGGTAGGGACGGCACAGTTGCCCGTAAAAGAATATATATATAAAAAAAATTGCGAGACTGCGCATAGTCCATGACTGCGCTATTCGCGCGCAATGAAAGCTAAGCTCCTCCATGACGGGCGTGCCGTGTCTCCACTGAGGCAGTTGTCCTTGCAGTGACACGCCCAAGCGACTGAATGCATGGATACAGGAGTCCAATCGAATGTGTGTGTGCTGCGTAAACAAAAAAAGAAAGCCAGCGCCTAAATAAAAGAAAAACGGACATTTGCGCAACCCAATGGGAAAACGATATGGGGCTTGGAGGGAGGACGAAACGACGCAACCGTGGCGGCACGGATTGCGTCACCGACTCAAGTGACGTGGGGGAGTTGAGAAGGAAGTGGGGCCCATGCGAGCAAGCGTCCTCCCACCTCATGTTTCACTGGCAGCAGTCTGCAAAGCCAAGGTTGCCGCGATGGCTGCGTGCGCGCCATTCGTGATGGTATCGCTTCGTGCTTCGTCGTCGGTGGAGTAGCCACAGGAGTGGATCCCGCCACTGCTCACACTAAAATTCGATATTTGGGGCAAAATTACTAGGTTGTTGGTAGGGAGAATCGTTATAACTAAGGTGTCTCTCACTGCCACTTTGTTATACAGAGGTTACAAATACATGTTCATCTATGGAGTCTCGGCGGGGAATTGAAAAATTTCGTAATATCGAGGAATTCGTTATATTGAGGTGCGTTATAGCCAGGTTTAACTGTAGTATATAGGCACATTGCTGGTAAGTAAGGATCCAATTTGTTCATTTATTTATTTAGTACTAGTATACCCTCGAGTCCCAGAAGGCATTACAGAAGGGTTGGGCACGATAATTAGAAGACAATAACATAATTTATTTGGTTTTTTAATTCATGGAATATTAGTTAACTTGGTTTTTCTTTAAGTTTCTGTTTTTTTTTTTTTTTCATATTTAGTATTCTTCAAGCAGAAATCTACCAGTGCTACTATCATTCTTTGTTAATAGTTTGTGACGACACTGCCATTACCATGCTGCCCTATGTTTTACTTAACATGCACAGGCCATGCAGAGTGTTGAGATGTGATCTGCTGTAAGTGGGAAGAGGGAGCAAGCGCATAAGTACAAGAGTCAGAACATGCATTTAATCTGTTGAAAAATACAGATAATTATTTCTGAAGTATTGCAGAATTTGTGTATAGTTTGAAAGCATGTTTATCACATAAAGATGTGATTGCTTTTTCAGCTTGCAAGCAATATTTTTGGATTTATATTGCAACTGTGGACAAGCCAAACAGAAGCCTTTCTTAATCAAATGGCCAACAACCAGAACAATGTGGGCATTACGCTTGAAAAGTCATATCTCTGTCTCAAAGGTGATGACCTTTTTATTACTCCTGCCATTTTCAGTTTCTCCTGCATTTTTATTATTTATATAACAATTATTTTCACAAACTGTAAAGCGGTGAAAAAGCTAGCACGTGCACACTTGGTAACTCTCAAATATTCGTTCAGGTTTGTAAATTTTAGCCCATATCGTTATTCCAAAGTGTGTATCAAGTTCTTAAAAAATTACTGCTTGTGAAAAATTTTGCCTCTAATATGTAACCTTGGTAGTCTGCTGATAGTCACAGAATACCGATAATGTACCTGGTTTGAGCAAGTAAATCAAATGAGTTCCTTAGCAAAGGTAAGATTGCCAAAACCAATGTTGCCAAAAACGTCTCTGAGACCTAAAAGCATTTTTGCGAGTAGCTATTCGCTGTCGTTCGTTGCATTGAAGTGTAAACCTAACAGGCAGAACTCGGTACGTAGAAATTAATGGCTCCAATCAGAATTATTAGACGTCAAATCAGGTGTTCCACAAAGGCCTGTGTTGGGTCCAGTCTTGTTTCTTGTTTATGTTAATGATACTGTACAGCATATTAACAAAGATATAAGTGTGCGACTTTTCGCAGATGATTGCCTCTTTTATAAAGAAATAAACAAGCAGGACGATTCAAAAATTCTTAATGACACTCTCCAAGTGGTTGAAGAGTGGTGCAAAATTTCAAAAATGAAAATAACAGATAAAACTGCTGTATTTCGTATCACAAACTAGACAAAACATGTTGTTGACTTTAAGTACACCCTGGGTTCTTTCACACTTGCCACAGTTGATAGCCTCAAATATTTAGGCATAACTATTTTCAAAAACCTGAGTTGGAAGGAACATGTTAAAGACATTTGTTCGGCAGCAGAAATGAAACTCTGGTTTTTGCATAGGAAGCTTAAGCTTGCTTTGAGAGATGATAAGCTAACTGCCTACCTATATCTCGTAAGACCGACACGGGAATATGCCAGTATTGTATGGGATCCTTATGAAACAGGATTGATTAACATGATTGAAAGAGTCCAACGAAGAGCTGCTCGATTTATTTTGTCTCGTTACTCTCAAACTGATTCTGTTACAGAAATTTTGCAAATACTTAAATTATGCTCCTTAGCTGAACGACGCCATGTAGCCAGACTTAGGTCTCTTTTCTTGCTTTGGAAACGGCATTTTAACATAAATACTACCCACTACTCAGCACCACGAGGCAGAACCTTAAGAGGTACACATGAACATAATTTCTGGATATCTCAACTACACATTAATACATATGCCAGTTCTTTTTTCCCCAGAACAATAAGTGAATGGAACAGACTACCAACCACCATTATTCAAAGTGATACCATAACACAATTTGAAAACAAGGTGAAGCAAATCATGTCCTAAACAAAATTTTGTACATTATTATGGATATAAAAAGACTGTGTTCATTGTCTCTGCATATTGCTGTTGTATTTGTACTGTTGCTAGTTCCCTGGTGTTTTATGAATGTATGCTCTAAAAGACAGTATTCGATGCATAATTTGCATGTATTGTGTATAATGCACATTATGTTATATTTTATTTTTTGTGCTGGTGCCCCACCCCAGCAACGGCCTCTGGGCCAACAGTATTTCTAAATAAAATAAAAATTAAAATAAAATTAATGCCTGTGTCTGTTCCGGAAAAGGTGTGTGCTAAAAAAATCATTAGAATGCCATTCTTCCTCATTTTCCCCAACGTAGTCTCTGCGGTGTCATTATGAACCTTAAAGGACCCCTCACCAGGTATGGCTGATTTGAGCTGACAAGTGCAATGTATACATTGCACGCACCCGACTGTGTCTGCCAAGAGTTCCATTGCTGCGCACTGCGGAAGCAGTTCAAATTTTGAACGGAAGGCCGTTTCTGGCCGCTTGCTCTCCTCTTGTGCACGTCTGTCATGGATGTGGAGAGGATGATGGCCGCGACCAGAAGTGCCTACATCAAGCGCCGTTCGTTACATAAGTGTCGTGTCTGTTCCGTGATGTCACTCGTAGACCTTACCAGAAATTCCCGCGCCGCGGAAACTCCAGAAAAAAAACAAAAAGAAGAGGTGCCACATAGACACGTTGTCAGGAGGGTGTGACGTAACTATATGTATTCATCATGTGATCCCTCTGCTTCAGTGCGGGGAAAGGCAGGGAGAGAACTTGGCTTACAAAGGCTAGATGGGCCCAGAAGGGACATATGACTCTGGACACGCCAAGTGGCAAGGGTGTAGCGCTCGCCTCCTCACATCATTTCTTTTTTTCTTGCGTGTGCAACAACAATTTTTTTTCTCCACTTTTGAACCAATTTGAAAAATTCTTTCAATAGAATACTTTCTACTGTGCACGGAGCAGCTTCCACTGTACAACTAAAATTTCCTATATGGCCTGGTAAGGGTACACAAGGTGGCAGGCACACAACATTTTTAGGAGCTTAGGCATTTCCCCACTGAAATGGTTCGTAACCTGCACCCTGTTCACTATGCCAATCATTGTTCCTGTGTCTTTTGTTGTTGTGTTCTTTGTGATTTATCAAGACCCTGTAGATGGTCAGACAGACCTACAAGTATCAGCAGTTTCACATGTACTGCTATGTAGTCCACCAATCTGCTAGAAAGTTGTGATTGCAACTATGTTGCAAGTAATAATTTACACCAGTTTGTTATAATATTCTTTGCCAGTGCTCCGCAAGTTGGTGGTGCATGGATTTAAAGAACCAGCACGTGTTCCTGAGGCAACAATGTTCCTCACACTTGTATTCCAATGGATGAAGCCTATGCTTGAATGTCGTGAGTCTGCTTTATTCTTTCACCTCTTTATAAGGGCATAACAGGATATATATATTCTTCATTAGTATGAGAGCTTTGTTGTCTTGGGTGTTGCCTGTGATGTTTTATTTATTATTAATAGTACCGTATTTACTCACGTAATGAACACACTTTTTTTCTCCAGAAAACAGAAGCAAAGTTTGGGGGGGGGGGGTGTTTATTACATGGGGTAAATTTTATGAAATCTTTTTTCGGGGCAAGCAAAACATTTTAATGATGTTAATGCGCAAAAAAGACAGTGTTGT